>WBZZ01003223.1:280000-307500 GCA_019918135.1 Paulinella micropora
AAATATACAAGCCAATTCAATTCATGTCATGTCATTACATTACATTACATTACAGTACATTACATTACATTACATTACATTACACTACACTACACTACACTACACTACATTGCATTGTATTGCATTGCATTGCACGCGCCATTGAATTGGATTTCATTACAGTACAGTACAGCAATACAGTACAGTACAGTACAGTTCAGTACATTACATCATATTACACATCACATTACTTACATTACATTATATTACATTACATTACATTACAAAAAAAGAACAAAGAAAAGGGGGAGTGATCCAAAGGCTCCCCCCCTTTTCGTTTTGAATTTCCCTATCGTTTGCCATTTTTGCCATATCTGTTCATATAAGGGCGATAACAACATTATCCCCCCGTTTTTACAAATGCCAAAAAACGAGCAACCGAGAAAAAAATTTGCTCATTTCCTCAAAATTCTGAGCATTCGTGCAAAAAATAAAGAAACGGCAAATTCGTCCGCACTTTACGACATACCGCATTGCGATGACCATTTCGGCCCTTTGGTCCCCGAAATAAAAAAAGGAAATCTACAAATCAAAAATTACCTTTTTCTTTTTGTTCCGTTTGGTTTCAATTATGTTCTAAACATTACACACCATTATTTATAAAAAATGAACTGCGAATATTGCGACAAGAAAGGATACAGACGGGTATCATTACAATGACATACATATATAATGTGTGATGAATGCTTAAAGGTATGTAGAAATTGTAAGGTTGTAAGAACCCCTGAAAATTCATATGCTAATAGAAACTACTGTAAGGAATGTTGTAAAAAATACCAGAATGAATATGCGAAAACACACAAACAAATATTAACACCTGAACAAAAAGCATATAAAAAAGAATATGATAGACTGATAGAAAACGACAAGCTGTAAAATTCAAATGCCCACAATGTGATAAAGAAATGAGGCGAGACCATCTAAATACACACATTAAAGCGGTTCATGAAAATAAGAAACCAATATTAAGCGAAGAAAGAAAACAAAAGAAACGAGAATATGAAAGAAAACGACAAGCAGAAAAAATCAAATGCTCGCAATGTGATAAAGAAATGAGACGAGATAGTCTAATTCAACACACAAAGCGAAAGCATCCTATACCAATAGCACCACCAATCCCCGAAGCATTACAGCCAAAAGAATACAAATTACCAGATAAGAAATGTATATATTGCTCTAAGGTAATAAATAATAACATAACTTTAAGAATACACGAATTGCGATGTGGTAAAATTAAACGAAATATAGAAGCTACATCATTATTAGAACAATACAAAATGGGGCCAGAACTATTAAATGTATTGATGACACAATCGTTAATAGCACGGTGTCAATATTGCTATATGGTAATAATTGATAACATAACTTTAACAAAACACAAAGAGTCGTGTGGTCGTATTATTAAATAATATTTTACATTTATAAAAATAATATTACATATATATAAAATGCCGCGACCAAAGATATATGAAGGAGACGAAAGGAGAAAAAGGAATAATGAGAAAGCTCTCGCATACTATTACCGCAATAAAGACCGCCTAAACGAAGAACGGCGAACCAAAGCACAGAAGTTAATACAATATACACAAGATATAGAAGAATACAAAAGGAAGATACAGGAGTTAGAAGAGCGACTGAGCAAGTCAAATTAATCAACTATTTTTTTTATCGGTAAAATATTTTACATCTAAACACATCCATATAATATATGTAAAGCATTAAATAATTATTTTTCAAAAAATTTATCCTGCCTATCTATATACAATGGACCAATACCAACCAGAACTATTTCCGCTCTACCAAATTGAGCAACGAGGAGACTACATCAGACAAAGAGGCAAAAGAAGATGGTATCTCATTACCACTCCAACCGCCCTGCGACTTATAAACAGACTAACGGGTGGCCATCCTGAACTAGTCGGCCGAAATAACTCACTCGTTATACCGTATGCCCAGGGGTGGGAAGCTCAGCTCCAACAGCTAAACCCAAATACAAGTTATTTAGTCCATCTGGATTATGAAGGATATCACGGACCAGTCAGAGGAATATACAGAGCTAACGAATTAAAGCGGTCAATCAATGCGGTTAGAAACTTTGTAGAACGGCAAGCAAGGTTTTACGAACAAAGAGAAGACAAAGACCTTAAAGTCATTACCATTGACCAAGTTCATCCGCAAAATAATGCTGTCATACCAATGGCACAGGGTGAAATAAACTGTGTGCTAGAATGTATTATGAAAGACTTTCCAAACCCAAACAATAGAAAACGAAAACGAGATGATATAATACTAGACCGCTTCAAGGATATCAAATATGCGACAGAAAAGGACCTAACAGAAATGGAAGACTTTATCCGATGTAGGATTTATGTATTTGATGGTATGAATATACTGTGGCGAGCATCTACCAAACAATACCCAAAACAGACAATAATCAGATGTAGCGATTATCACGCCACATTAATACAAGGAAAACAAAAAGACATCTGTATCCAACACATAAAATCAATTGAGCTATTATAAGATATTAACGAAAACATACCAGAGCCACGGCCTCAATATGCTACTAACCACGAAGCCAGCAATGTGAAACTATCTACGAACCAATACGAGAACAAATGGATATCACAGGAAGAACTCAACAATATACAAACTAAACTTGACCTACAACATAAGGAGTGTTATTCAATGATGGACCATTCTGGAAACATTATTGGAATAGTAGATAAAGAAAACAAACTAAACTATAAATGTTCAGATCGCTTCAAGCACGCATCATTCGTTCCCAAAGATACTCCCGCTTGGTCATTACCATCATACTTCAAACAAGTATTTATGTGGTGTCTCATAGAAAAACATAAACCTAAGTTCCATACACAAATTACTGAACCTAATATATTACGACACGTAAAATCTGGTCAAATACCATTTCATCATATCTTTAAACATCACACCAAAAACCCCAACAAGATACACCAGATTGATATGGTCAAAGCCTATACAAATGCTTCGTTAGGTAATCTAGGAGAAATGTCATCATACTTCAATGAATACCCGATTGCTCCTCGCAACATAATTAACATAAACCAAGACCTAACCCAAGAATACTACAATAAACTTAAACCTCTACACGGTTATGCTGTTTTTGACTACGACCAGAAGCACCTCACCGTGCCAACCTTCTTCAACGGCTACACCACAAAAGGAACACAATGCCAACCCATACCCGCATTATTGTATATGTTTGACCAAGGAGTTAAGATATTTATTAAGAGGTTATATGTAGCAGACGACCACTTCAACCCATTCAAAACCTTCACAGAACACATAACAAATATACAAGATTACTACTTTGATAAGCCTGGCTATGAACACGACACATTAGCCAAAGCAACCAACTTACTGGTAGGCTCTCTCAATACTAACATACACCGAACTCAGCAAGTATCTACTATTTTATTTCAAAAACATACAACGAGCGAATACATTTTATGATGAAAGAAAAAGGATATAGGTTATTGTTCCTGAAACGAGTTAAATACGATAAAAGTAAGTATGCTGAAATGAAGGACGACCTGCTACCAGAGCGAATGATTTACACATACCAAGACACAAACCCAACAGACAACATATTTCAAATGTCTCACTTAACTGGCTATGTGCTAGCATACCAAAAGATAGTTCTTCATAACCAAATGTTAAAGCTTGTAAATACTGGGCGAACTTTACTATATTCTAATACAGACAGTATCGCATACGAAGGCGAATATATGAAAACAGGAAAAGAATTTCGCCCCGAGGTTAAAGAACAAGACGAGTTCATCGCCCCACAGCTAAATATGACTTGTTTCGTTTCCTACATAAACGGCGAACCACGGATAACATACCAGCGACATAGCGGTTTCAAAGACACACTACCATTACAAAAATTCTTAGAAACACCACATAAACAATATCCAGAGTTCTCCGCCTTTGAGGATACAGAGCTTCCAGATTATAGCACCAAAGACGAATACAAACCTTTACCCGAACAAGAACTCTTACTTATTCACGGCAAAGCTGGAACGGGTAAATCTGAAATGAATAAATACCTAACTGGTCAGCCATCAAAATATACTAACACCCATTTCAAAGACAAAAAGACTTTATCAACCGCTATGACACACAATGCTCGCCAAGTTATTAATTCTGAATATACACTCCAAAAAATACTATCAATGCTATATCATAGACTTCCGCTACCGATACCAGTGGGCGAAGAAGCAATTAATCACAGAATAACTATTGATGAAGTTTCTATGCTTACATCCAAGAATTTAGAAAGTCTGGACCATATGCTCAGAAAATACACCAAAATCAACAGACCATTCGGCGGTGTATCAATTATTCTATTTGGCCACTTAGCACAGCTTCCTTGCCCAGACCCAACATCCGAACCATTCCACAAGTCAAAAACTTTCAAGCTATTTACAAAAATAAATCTGGATACAAATTACAGACAGGCCAAAGACCTAGTTCTACAATTATCTTAAATAAGGTAGAAGACTATTACAAAATAGGTGGTAATGAGCTTAGCCAACATAAAGCAAAAGACTGCCTACCTGATATACTAACACTTGAAGAATTAGATGCTCTCAATAAGCAAGTTAAGCCACACCCTAAACCAACTGATCGCGAAGCCCCACCTTTAATATTACACCACTCTAACAACAATGTTAATGAAAGCAATAACAAAACGCTACAAAATAAACAACTTAAAACAGGTCATCAGGTTGTGTTTCGTTGTAATACAAAGGTGGTCCATAACGGCGATATTCACACTATCACTAGGGATACCAAAGAACATATATTCATTACGATTGACGATATTGAGCAGAAGTTTGATAGAAAAAAAACGATACCAGACAAGAAACCATATGCGGACATCCAGCCTACATTCTCATCCACCATCCACTGCTCACAAGGCCGAACAACACCAGTGTGGATAAATCTAGACCTACTGTCAATGAATTTGTTATATGTTGCTTTAAGTCGTGCCACTTGCTTGAACGATATTGGATTATCAAATAAGTTATGAAAACTTAACTTATAAATATATTTTTTGGCTCCTTTGCCTTTGAAGCTTCTAATCGTATGAACACCCCTCGTCGGCTTCACTAACTTAGTATTCACAGCCGTAGCACCCATTAACGATACGGGGTCAAATGCTGTTCGGTAGTTCGTGGTTAGCTTCGCCGTCTTCGCCCGCTTACCTTTTGGATTAACTTTCACCGCCACTCGGTCAATCACTCCTTCAATGAGGTCCTTAGTGCTACTGCCTTTATTGTATGTGGTCGCCCTTACCCCAGTCTGTCGGCTTAAATCTTTCGCAATAGTTCCTCCAAGGCTATGACCAGTAAGCTCTACGTTATCTTTGCCATATTTCTTTATAACCTCATCAACCAACTTCTGTTCTTCTTTATATCTCGGAGTTCTTTTTAATACTCCCTTCACCAATGCGACATCGGTTAGCAGGTCTCGCTTATCTACTGAACCCCTAAATGCCACAATCGCCTTACCATCTTTTTCATATACTGTTGATTTCTCTTTGCTAGCAACTGGCTTCCATCCGTCCGCACCCTTTCGTTCTGTCCGCGATAAATATACATCCTCCGATAACTCCGCACTGCCTCCCTTCTGTTTCCTGTATGCCTTACCAGCTTTTTGCAATGCCTCCTTGTAGCTTATCTTATGTTTAGCGGAATACGCCTTAACAAAGACAATCCACTCGGTCATTCTATATATTTAATTTTTAATTTTTTCCTACCAACTATATACCCCCTACTATGACCGCCCTCACTAGACTGTGCGAGAAGTTCCAACAACTTTCCATTGAAGGCGAAAAGAAATCCTTCTCGTTGGAAGATGTCCAAAAGGTAATCCACGACGAAATAAAAGCGATTGAAGAATTGAGAAACGCTCAACCAAACTTGTTTCATTTTGGTAAATACAAAGGTAAAAAAATAGAAGACATCGCAAAGATTGATAAGCCGTATATTGAATGGTTAGTTCGTCAGCCGTGGTGTAGTAATAAAGACGAATTGAAAAAGTATTTACTGTAGGTGATACATTTTACCTCTAATATTTATTTCTTTTTTTATAACCCGTAGTATTGCTTTCTGTTTGTGGAAGTCGCTAAATTTGGTAAAATGCGGTTCTTTCAATAAACCGTCTTCAACTTCTAATTCTCTATTCACTTCAAGGTATTGTTGAAGGATGTCTTTGAATTGTATGATGTCAAAGTGGTGGTCAATATGGACATCAACTCGCTCATATATATCACCGCTTATTTCGCATATGTATCGGGGTTCAACGAATACATCAATAGCCATAAGGTCAAGATATTCTTGTATTTGAGGTCTTATTGTATTCCTGCTCGCTTCTTTTATCACTCTCGCCATTTTTTTTAACTTGCTAAGACCTATGAGGTCAACACAGCAATTCCACGAAAACGGCTTACCATCTACACGAAAGTGTTTCCTTCCAGTCGTCAAATTACTTTCAACATCAACGATGCCATTTTTTAGACAAGGGTGATGGGTTATTAGGTCTAGCACGAAATTGCTATCTTCTGGGTTCAGCACTTCACCATCGTTATATTTGTTTATCATTCTTCTTATGTAGGATTTGATAGATGTTTTTGTTAGAAACCGCTTACCACCAACAACATACAACTTACGACTATACATTACTATATTATTATATTAGAAAAAATTATTACAAAAATATTCACATCATTGGTCTTCTAAGAAATTAACTATAACACTCACATTTCCTCCATTATTAACAGTCGCGACAGACTTTTGTAAAAATGTTAGATTTTCACCAGGAGAAAGTTGTATGTCATAAGTTCGCAGGTCAATAAGCTCTAGAAGTAGCATTAACATACAGTTTTAGAATTACATCCGTTATAGTAGCACCACCAAGAGCAGTCGCAGCGGTATCCTTTGATACAATTGAAGTTTTGGCATCAATATCAGCAAAGTTCTCCGCCGTAAGTGTTCCAGTTGTTTTCACAATCCTCACTATATTAACCTTGCTGTCTTCGTTTGAAATGCTAACGAGAGATGGATAAACGATTGAATAATTTGTCGCACCGCCATTAAAAAGCGATTTATTTTTTATGCTAAGAATTGGACTTTCCGTGGTGCTCGCCTTTTCATCTCCTTCCGCTTCGTTTGTTATAGTTGAATTAACAGTGTTAGCACCCTCAATAAACATACTACAACTTGCTGTTTTTAAACTTTGTATTCCTGTATCGGCATCATTTCTCATACGGGCAACAAATGGAAGAGTTGTATTCCGCAGACTGACACCCGTGTTGGCATTCGCATACTTAATCATATGGACTTGCTGGAATTCGCCTGTGTTGGGGTTCTCAATTGAAAACTTAATGGCCCCAAAGCCTAAATATTGAAATTGAATTTGAAAGACATTTCCCTTCGTCAAATCCAAGAGCGGCATATCGCCTGTTCCATCACATGGGTCATCCCAGTTTTCTTGTTGAATATACGAAACAACACCTCCTTTCGCGTGCGCAATACAGAAACCTAACACAGCATCCTTATAAAAGTAGAAACCATTTTGTAGATTATTGTCGCCAATACCAATAAATGACACATATTCCTTAGTTTCATCAGTAGTCCATAAAGCAGTGAAGCGGGCTAAAACTCCCATACCAGTTCTGTATTTTATTTTTCTTTTGCTTTCCATAACGGCATTAGAAGTAATATCTGCGGTTGTTTTTAATTCCGCCATATTGTTTAAAAATGACACACTTGATTTTGTTTCGGTTTTCGTCCATACCCTTGTATTGATAGTATATGGAAAGATTTCCTGTAATACTGGGGTTAATGAGCTGGTTAATGCTTCTCCAAAGGCGGTTTTCATATTTTGACCCCCTACATATCCACCATATCCAACTTTGACATTTACAAAGTCTCCGCCTGGATTTTGGGCGACTAAATTTCTTTGGTGGCTCATAATTCCTATATTATCAAAAAAATAAATAAACTATCAAAAATTAATAATTACATCTTTACCTCACTGGCGGGGGTTTTTGCTAGCAAAAAGCTCAACTCGTTGAGCATCTACGACATCAAAATTTCAATTCCCTTAACAACAACGGTTCTTTGAAGAATAGCATAAGTATAATAATTCAATTGGACTGCTCCCTCAGCACTCCATTCATACCGCCGTTCGGTATCCAAGGACAGCCCAGCCACTTCATATCCCTCTTCTTCTCGCTTGTCATAAAGTGGGCGGTTGTGGTCCCAGAAATCAACGTGAAACCAGTTATATTTATACACATTAGAGTTCAAAACGGCGGAACCCTTAACTTTTTCCTTCAAAAGCATATAGTCTTCATTTCGGGAACAAGTGATATCAAACTGCTGAATTCTATTACTATCCAAAGTAGTGTAATAAGAAGTAATCTTAGCCTGTGCTCGGTTATCGCAATCAAATGCGGTGTTTGAAGTTTCAGTATTATTAAATCCGCTTGTGTAAATTCGGCGAATTCTCTCACCCTGCGAGCGGTTCATCTTCAAAACGAATGACTGAGTGCCCGCCGCGAGATTAGTTTTCCAAGAGAGCGGGTATTCGGTCTTGAACGAAAAGCCTTCACCCGCAATCTTCTGCTGAACACCCAAGATAACGTTCGGGTCTGTTTCAACGGCAAGAAAGAGGTTAAGGTTGGTAATCTCTGCGGGTGCTGCGGTGGCAGTAGCTCCTGCTCCAACACTATTAGCATCAGTTCCATAAAATACGGTTTTCTGTGTTCCCTCCCACACAATCCTCAAATCAAGAATTTCATTAAAACCAATAGTCTTATCAATTTCAAAAATGGTTCCAAAAAGCATACCGAGAGGAATAGACACATTGATAACGGGAGTTTCGGTGTTATCGGCTCCACCTTCAAAATACTTCGCCTCTTCATAAGAGACATTTACAACAGATGCCGCACCCGTTCCTGCTGCAACAAGCAAATCATTATGACGGCGGGCCGCGACAGGGGGCTGTGCTGCGAAATATTGAACTCTTGACCCCAATGTTCGCACCATTTCGGTTATACGAGTGATGATATTGGCAGATTGATTACCAGCACTAGTATCACCAATAGCAGTGAAGACAGTTGCTCCATCATCTAGTACGTTAGCATAGCCAGCATCCGTCATAGCCTTTCTATCAGCAGGCGAGGCTTGTGTATCATTCGGCACATTACACTTTTGAAGCATAGCCCCATAACCAGACCCAGCCCCGTGGTTATCCAAAGCCATAAATCTATCATAGGAAATCTCAGGCTTCCAAATCATCTTAGTGTAATTACCCACGTGTTGAAGATTACACAAATACTGCCCGCTCCGGCTTCGTAGTTCAATTGTCTTAATCATTGACAGACAGTCCATAGGAATTCGGTTATACCTTCCACCAGCACCACCCCGAGTTGGTGTGTAGGTAAATCGCAAAACAGACCTCGCAAGGTTCAAAGGACGAGTAGGAATTTCAAATGTGCTTTCAATTCCTCCCACAGTGGTAATTGGAATTGTCGCAAGACTTTCGCGGGCAGTAAGTTTGTTAAGCGAATACTTACCGCGAATGAGCTCGCTCTGGCTGTGTGTAAGTTCTCCTCCATATTGGACAGGCATTTTTTCGTTTTTGCTTTTTTCGGTTCTATATCCAAGACAAGAAAAAAATAAATAATTCTAAAATTAATTAACCTACCTAGATTTAAGCAAATTGAAGAATGATGTAAATAAACTAAAATAATTCGTTTCCCTGTAAATCAACAAAGTCATTACGATACCCAACCCGTTGAGGTTTATTGGTTGGTCGTTTTCGTCAGTTAAGTAAAACCTAAATACATTGTTTGAATTGGCGGACAGTCTTTTGCCGTATTCGCTTCCAGACCCATCATATATGACAGAGCCGAACGGGATTTCATTTGCTGTGTATATTTCTTGGAGCACGTGATTATCACCTTCCCCAACGAGGTCGCTTTGTAGATACAAGGTTTTCTCACCCGTCAAGATTATGACATTTGGAGACCTAATGGTATTATTAGCGAAGAAATAAGTAGAAGACCGCTCAAACCCCATAATTTCGTGGACCCTTGTTTCGTCATCAAATACAAACCGCGGTTGTATGCCTCCGTTATTCGCTACGGTAAATAATAGCTTGCCGTCTTCTGGGTCAGTGTTCGTGTTGTTGCTTGTTATTGTATATGTGTAGTCATTGGGACTTTCCGCGGTTAGCACCTCGGCCAGCTTATTTTTTAAGTTGTTCATTGTGTAGTTGCCCTCGGGTATCGTAATGACCGCCTCATTACCATCCTCACTCAGAATAAAAGTGTTGTAAGGACTTGCCACAGAGTAATACGATTTTGGAACATAGATATGTAAAATTTTACAATGTGTTGGGTTGTCCAATCCTCTTAAATCCAAAGAGTGTGTAAAGTCGCTGTCTGTGCCGTTTATCCTGTTTTTACTGTTTATGTAATAGATACCCGAACTTCTCCCTCCTTTATATTCCATTGTAGGGACACCCTACGACCCGACTTTTTGGATATATAATAGAAAATATATTTTTTTTGTTTTTAATTACTTTAAACCACTTGTGGGGGTGCGGGGGCTTGCCCCTGCTAAATGAATGTATCAAAACCATACCCATTCTGTGATTTCAACTCCTCCGCCTCATTCTCCTTCAAATCAGTTCATCCGCTGGCAAATTTAAAACGGGTTCCTTTCGCCCGCTCTAAAAGAAATCTCATACTGTGCCAACCGCAAGTATCTGAGGTATCACTCTGTTGTTTAACTTGATTAACCTTCATCAATAAATAACTATCAGGACGGCTTTTATCTAACAGCTGTTTCATTTGTTGCTGGAAAAGTTCAGTCGGCTCGTATTCTGCTAGCGGGTCGTAAATTTCAACACTCCTATCGCCGTTTATGCTTACCCAGACAGCCATCCAATGTTGCCCTTTTTTGGTGCTCGGGTCTGTGTTCATAATAAAACCATACTTCTTTCTTTTTTCTGGTTTTAACTGGTTGATTTGGTCGCTGGCTATCGTGCCTAAATACCAATTATGCTTTTTCATTATGTCGTCTATTTCATTCGTCATTAACCCTTTACCAATTCCAGACTGTTCGCCAGGGTCCTCCGTTTCACTCACCAAATCTTCATCATTGCCACTTTCCTCAGGCTCTTGTATAGCTGGTTGATTTTCTTGTTCTTCTTTTTTTTCGTCTTTTTCTTCTCCTTTTGCTTCTCTATCTACTTCATCTTTTCTTTTTTGAACGGCACCTTCTGCCCATAAATCAAACGATGCCCAAGCCTGGTCGGGCGACATCATTCCCTCGTTTATAATAGGACTGGTATATAGCCATTTTTTCAACATTTCGGAATAGTTTATTTTTCCTCTTGATGGTTTAATATCGGGGATAGTGTGGCCAATAAATCGTAGTTTTTTAACCATCATTTCATTACTAGTTTTTCCTGCTTTATTCCGTTTCTGTCTTATCTGTTCTGCGAACATACCATCAATTAATTTTTCCTTTTTAGTTTGCTTGTGTTTCTCCTCTTCTTCCGCATCCTTTACAATTATGCCTCTCCGTCTTTTTGGCGGTCGTCCTGGCGGAGGTGGTGGTGGTCGTATCATAGGTGGGGCGATTGGTGCCATTAATAATCCCTGTCTATGTCGTCGTTCGGCATTTAGTTCTTGGATAAGTCGTTGTTCCTTTTTCATTTCCCTATCCTTTTCTTCCAGCCTTTCCTTAGCCTCCGCCAGTTCTCTTTTATGTTCTCTGTCCAACACCTCTTTTCTTTCCTTAGCATCGGCAAGGTCCTTTCTTTCCTGCCTTTTCTTATCCTCTTGTAGGTCATCCCGTGCCGACTTTTCCTTTTTATCTATGGCTTCAATAAGGTCATACTTTTCTTGTTTAAGTTTGTCTAAGTGGTCTTGAATTGCGGTTCTCGTGTTCTGTTCAATCTCCGACAGGCTCTGAACTTTTTTCAGTTTGTGTTTGTCTTTATGTGTCGGCCACAGTTTCTTTGCTTTTGGTTTATTCAAGTATTTCATAAACAGCTTAACGATTTGAAGTGTTGATAAGTCATTTGTTTTCTTTCCAAAGTTTAGATATGCCCGTTTGCCTTTTACTTTGATATATGGCCGACCATCTTTCGTTCTGTATATCCTCGGCGGTCTTTGTTTAGGTTTTTTTCTCATTGACCCGACTTTTTTGGTGAATGTTCGTATATTATTAGTAAAAAAAAATAATAGAAAGTTTAGTTCAATATTATCTGGGGGTTTAAAATTTAAGTGCCCCACGTCCGTTCTGCTTGCCGTATCCTTGCTTCATCGCAGCCTTCGCTACACGGTCCGCATAAGGAACTCCGACATCGCTAAGAAAGGTAGCCCCTCTTGAAATCAATTGATTTTTCTTGATAAACCTATTAGCATCCAATATTGCCTGTCCGACTTTTTTCCAATTTACTTTTCCACCCTGTTGCCCCTTCTTGCGACCAGTTTTCTTTTTTCCGCCCGCCATTGTGCTTGAATTTCTTGTTATTTTTCCGACTGTTGGAATGACTTCAACCCTTGTTGTTTTTACGACCATTATAATATACGAAAAAAAAAAATAATAAAATTACAAAAACCTTTTATTGAAATTTTGCCTCAGCTCGTCCGATACCGCATCCACATACAAAAAGTTAAATCGTTCTTTTGTCGCCTCGTGGTATTTTTCAATGAAGTAGTCAAGGTCGTAGCCGAGGTCCAGATGCTTATACACGAGTTCTATTTTATCCTGAGACTGACCTGGAAAAATAAGAAGGTAGTCCAGTTGTTTAATCGCCTCGGGCCGTAGGTCGTTCAAATACTGCGAGCTCATAATCACCTTTGACTTGTAGTGTCTATTTTTTTTCAACAGGTCGCTAACTGACTTATCCCTTAATCCACTTCCCAAATCATCTAACACGAAAACAACTTCTGGTGTAATGTATTTGCTCGGTCTCGGTTGTTTTTCGCCTACCTCCTTTTTCTTTTCGTCCTCCTTTCCAAAATAAATAAACTTCGGCTTCGGTTCTTCTTTGCAGTCTTGAATGATTTCGCCTTCTTCTTGCTCCTCGTCTGGCTTGTTTAGTTTATCTAACTCGTAATCAATCACACTGTATCCGTCCGTTTTCAAATATGTGTATATCGCCATTGGATTACCCTTCTTCTTGAAGTGCTTAACCATTTCTTTGTAAATGTGGTCCTTGTGGATTGTGCTGGCTATAATAACAATACGGGTCTTTTTGTCGGTCGTTCGTTTTAAGATTTCAAACAGTGCTGTCGTCTTGCCACTCTTCTTGCGAGCGAGAAGAAAAATATTGGCATACGGTTCATCAAACAACTTATATCCTTTTGCCAACTTGTCGCCATCTCCGATTTGCTTAACAGGTTTCACCTTTACATTATTGATTTTCTCCATAGCAGAGACTTCGCCTCCGCACCTCCAAATACTTTTATATATTCTAAAATATATTTTTATTTTACTGGCGGGGTCGTAGGGGGAGCAGGCCCCTACCCCAGAAATTCTAAACAAATAACAATTCTTCCAGCTAGTTGGTCAGTCTCAATATTACCGCTGTCTGTTTTAAGCACTTTAAATGTGCATTGCCCGTCGGTCCAGCCTACTACTCCCAAATTGTAGCCGAGATTTGAAATGTTTGCCGTGGTGCTGTCGGCGAATGTGCCGATAATGCCGATGCGGTCCATATAAAGGATTTTTGTTTTCGTCTCGGTCATATCATTCATATAGTGGATAAACTTAACATTCATCCTGGTTGGTGTAAAGTTCATTTGAATGTTTTTGTCAAATGTCTTGCTACCATTAACCCCGCCTGGAAAATCATTACTTAGAAAAATAATCTTTTGGTATTTGAAATCCGTCATTTGCGATTTTTTGTTTCTATATGTTGTATAATATATTATGTTATTAATATTATTATTTGTGTGCTCTGTGTTAGGTCGGACTGCTTGTGATTTCTATTCACGGGTCAGTGATAAAAAAAATGAAAGTTGTCTTTATTGTATTCAAAAAGGAATAGAAACCAAATTTAAATGTGTTTTCATAAATAATGGAAATAATATGTGTCGTAGTTTTGATGAAGCTATCCCGCTAATCTGTGCTGGTGATAGCTCTTGGTATAAAACTCAACTATATGAATGTTCATTTCTTACTTGAAGATGGAGAAGGAAGGCAGATGCCTATAAGCAAGGTCAAAATACCTACGTACGTGTTGGCAACCTCGCACGGTAAGTTCTTTTCAGACAGCCTCACGATACAAAGGGTTATGATGGCGATAATGATACCCATTTGAAATAAGTATTTAATAAGTCGGCTGTCAGTTTTTCGCTTAGTCAAACAGCAATCCCAGCTGTCCTCGTATTCGTGGTCTAATTTTTTTTCTTCCTGCTTAATTTGGACATCAAGCACACGGTTTTTGAGTTCGGGTGTGAGTTCGCCTCCATCTACTTCTATGATTGGTGGTGGGTGTAATCTAGGGGGCATTGGAAAATACTTCTGCTCTGATTTCTGCTAATTGGTTTGTTAAATCTTGTAATATATTCATAAGATTTTTATTTTCTTTTTCTAAATAAATCACTTTTTCCGTTAAATGTTGAAAAGCACTAATTAATACTGGTATGAAGTCTTGGTATGATATTCCTTCAATATTTTCATCTTTATCTATTTTCATCCCAGTATTTGATACAAACTCTGGAAATACTTTTTTAACTTCATCGGCAATAAAGCCAATATTCTTTTTTTCTTTCTTTTCGTCTGATTTCCAATAATACGAACAACAATTTATTTTCATTAATTTTTCGCAACAGTCGCCACATTCTAATGTCTCAATATCTGCTTTTAATCTCCTGTCTGACGAACTCGTCCACTTATTATCACCCAAAGCAACAGCAACATAACCAGAATGAGGGTCGTTAGCATTTGTAGAACTCCAACCAAATAAACTTGAACCGCTATATCCGATATGGCCAAAATTCGCACTTCCATCACCTTTCATAACTATTTGTGTTTCTGTAAGATAAGTAGGTCTTGGTCTAATATTCACATATCCATTTGTGCCGACTTTCCTGTAAATATCGCCGTTTGCCGTCATTCCAGCATTCGCCGTTATCAAGCCTTTTGTCCATAAAGTTCCATTTGCCCCATTCAATGACATTAACAATTGTTCAGCAGAATTCTCCCATACAAAACCCATTGTAGCATCATTAGCAACCCTAAACCGAAAACTATACGAACTAAAATCATTTCCAGAAACCGCTAAACCATTTGCCAAACTTCTAGTGTTTGCTGCTCCACCAGATGCTGCATAAATCCCCCAACTCGTATTGGTTGTATCCCATAGGAATATTCCTTTCGCACTTGTTCCGTCTGTTATTCCCTGAACTCCTATCTTTGCCCCGCTGGTATTCGTTGCCGATGTCAGTGTTCCCGTGTATGTAAGCCCCGCACTTGCGGTTATCAATCCTTTTGTCCATAAAGTCCCATTGAGTCCATTCAATGACATCAACAATTGTTCTGAACCATTTTCCCATATAAAACCAGTATCCGCTCCAGCATTACATCTAAATCGCATAGCCCATTGATTGAAATCATTTCCTGCAACCGCTGAACCACCTGCTAAACTTCTAGTATTTGTTGCTCCTTGATTAGTTGCCATATAAATACCCCAGCTTGTAGTATCTGTATCATATAAAAATATACCTTGTCCGCCCCCTCCATCCACTTTATTTTGGATAGATAACTTACATCCTCCATCGGCTGTTAATAATCCGCTCGCTGTTAGTGTCGTCGTTGATATACCCGCGGTTGCCGTTAATGTAGTTCCCGTTATTGTTCCACCACTTGTAATGTTGAATTCATATCCAAAGCCCCATAAAACCGCATACCTCCCGCATTGTTAAAACGGACAATGTCAGACGAAGCGGATTTATTATCCAAAAGTTTTGAAATATAAAGTCCCGCCCCTTTTACATCAAAAGCCACATTCGTGAATAGGTAGCCTCTTTGGTCTGCGGTTCCACTTGTATCCGTGTTTAAAGTATATAAGAAAGACTGCCAATCTCCTGTTGTCTGTGAAAAGAATATGTCTCCTCCGTTTTGGTTTAATATCCGCGCCCCATTATATGTTATATTTCCGCCATTAATGATATCCACATTATTAAAATCTGCTTGGCTTAATAAATTCAGTGCTCTTACATCATTTCTTGTTCCATTAATATTTTAATTCCTGTTATTGTTTGGTCGCCTGTTAGTTTTACATTTTGCCCGTCCAATGTGTCCGCATATCCTTTTGTTGCTCCGTCCGTTGATAATGTCGGAGTTCCAAGGTTGGCTATTTTGCTACTATTACAATCTAGCCCCGAAGCATTTACCCAACCGACTATCGTCCCGTCAATAATAAAACTTATTTTTTTGGCAGAAATTTCAAAGTTGTAATATGTTGCTGTTTTCATATCCAAACTAGCAATTGACCCGATATTACTGGTAGAATTGAAAACCACGAATGTTCCTTTTGTTGTAGCATTTATTGAATTTCCCGTTATTTCCACACCACTGCTATATGTCTTAATTCCTGCTATGGTTTGGTTTCCTGTTAGTTTCACATTTTGCCCGTCTAATGTATCCACATAACTTTTGTTTGCTCCGTCTGTTGTCGCTGTTGGTGTGGCTAAGTTTGTGATTTTTCTATTGTTTAAAGATAGTGTCGTGCCAGTTGCGGTTATAATTACATTATTGCCAGAATATAACTCAACATACGAACCAGTTATTTGTATTGGATAAAAGGCCGCGGTTGCTATTTTTTGTGCGGCAATCATTCCAATATTTGTCGCTGTATCAAAGGCAATACCGATACCATCAAAAGTGGTTGGAGCTGTGGCACCCCGCACTTCTATTGTTGATGTAAATTTTTTATTCCCTGCTATGGTTTGGTCTCCTGTTAGTTTAACGACAGAAGTATCAAGGGCAGAAACATCAATACCATCAACGAGATTTACATTTGTTATGCTTTGACTTTTCATATCAAGACCAGCACTCGCATTTATTATACTGCTAAATGTTTTAATACCAGCTATGGTTTGGTCTCCTGTTAGTTTGACGACTGCGGTATCAAGGGTGGATACATCAATACCGTCAACATTACCCACATTTGTTATGTTAAATCCGCCCATATTTAAACTGCCCGTCATAGCCACTGTGCCGTCCTTTGCCAGTTTCGTATCGGTGTAAGCCTTCGTTGAAGCATCGCCGTCGTAGAATGGTGCTGGAAGCCCGCTGATTGCTGTTGTGCTGTTAAAATTTAAAACATTATTTGTCAATATCATTCCACCCCCTGTTGTTGGAGCAAAAAGTATGGACGAGCCGACAAAAGATAATGGATACCCTGTTGCGCCACCTGCCTCCGACGAATAAATAGAACCCATATTATTGTTGTAATTGAAGAATAATTTGCCCGTATTTAATGGATTTGAGTCTTTTACACCCACATAAGTAGTAAATGTTTTATTCCCTGTTATTGTTTGGTCGCCTGTTAGTTTAACGACATTCGTGTCAAGAGCCGAAACATCAATACCATCAACATTACCTACATTTGTAATTTCAAATCCTCCCATATTTAGCGGTTTCATTGACTTTACTTCCGTATTTGAAATGGTGAATATATCGCCCGACCCTCCGCCAAAATAAAATGCCTCACCTCCAAATATAAATGGTTTATATGCGACTGTATCTCTATCAATTGAAGTTAATATACCAGCTTTGACATCGCTGTCGTATGCTAATTCTATACCCGCCCCAGAAGTAGGTGCCGTATTGCCACTCACTCTCAGTCTATTCGTGGAAAAATTCTTTGCTCCTGTTATTGTTTGGTTGCCTGTTAGTTTAACCACGGAAGCATCAAGGGCGGAAACATCAATACCATCAACATTACCAACATTTACTACATTAAAACCTCCCATATTCAAATCTCCAAACATCATAGTGAGGCCGTCTAATCTCAGAAAGGGTGATACCGCATTTCTCCATTGCCCCGTGCTATAAATGAGCAATTGGTTATCGGCGGGTGTGCCTGTTATGACTACATCACTTAAAGCATCTATTGACTTGTTTGAAAATCTTGTGTCAAACCTTCCATCAGTATAGTATAGATTAGTGCCTTCTTTTATGTCCGTTGTGCTTTTGGTAGCCAGTCGTGTGTCAAATCGGCTGTTGGTAAAATAAAGATTTACGGGGTCAGCATCTTCTGGCACCCTATCTGTGTATAAGCCCACTATGTTTGTGTTCGTTAAGTCTAAATTTTTTATGTCCAGTGAGTCCACCGCAATTTCTGACAATCCTAAGAGCGATTTATATTGGCTCATTGTATACTGTCTATGACCGTAGGTTATATATTATCTTAATTAAAATATTATATTTAGGAAAATATACCAACCCATAGCAAACAAGTATGCAGGGTAAATCTTCGGTAGAAAATCTTAAAATCGCTAATGCGAGGCGAAAGGAAAAGGCTAAGCAGAGAAAGATTGAGAGGGCTAGGGAACTACTAGCGGAGGAAGAGGCTAAGAATGTTAAAGAAATGACCAATGACGAAAAGATGGAACATACGACCAAGAAACAGTTGGCGAAGGACCTCATTAATGGAAGAGCCGGTGAGAAAAGTGAGGAAAGTAGCTCGGAAGAAGAGGTTGAACAGGACTTTGCTGACCTAATTTCCCAACGGGTTGCAGGTATGAAATTAAAGACTAAACAGAAGAAGGCGAAGAAAGTGGTAAAAAAGCAAGTGGAAGAAGAGAGTGAAAGCGAAAGCGAAAGTGAGGAAGAGGAACAGCCTAAGAAAGGTAAAGGTAAGAAGACTGGCCGTGTTAATGTCAATGTTTATGCGGGACAACCAGAGAAGTCAAAAAAAGAAAGTAATGATGTTTCAAAGATATTTTTAAAGTTCTGAACCTACCACAAATAATGATAAGAATAATAATTAGCATACTCTGGATTATTATAAGTTAATTCACCTTTTGAATTTCTTATAGCTTTTGCTCTTGCTCTATAATTTCTTCTTCTTTCTTTGTCTAAATGGTTGAGATGCGAAAAAAGTCCTATGCGGTCTTTGTAATGCTCATATCTGACATCACCGAAATGAATTGTTTTTCCTTTTGGTGTAGTAGTTGTATATTTTTTATTTTTTACACTTGACTTTGAAAATCTCATACTATATAATGAACAAGATAAAAAACATACCATTAGATGTTCGCTTACACATTATGGACTACCTATATAATCATCGTATGTATGACTTCACTAGTTGCTATGTGTGTGGATTAACACTGTGCTTAGCGAACCGACAAATTACAGCTATTGATGATAGTTTTGATTGGTTTTATATGTATGAGTTTTGTTCTAATTATTGTTTTGAACTTGAAAAAAAGAAAGAGCAATATATAGAGATACAACATTAGGTGTTATTAAGTATTAGAAAGCGATGGACGACCATATACAAGAACTAAAAGAGCAACATGCATTAGAATTACATTATCAGAAAAAACAAAGTAAGAAATGGAATACGATATGTGCTGATAAACCGTTGAAACAAGTGTTTGTAGATTTGGCGGATATGTCTAAGTTAAAAGATGAACCAGGTAATAAAAAATATGCTTTTATGTTGGTTTGGATTGACACTAATAGTAGATTTTTAGAAGTTAGACCACTAAAAAATAAAACGGCGAATGAAGTATATACTGGTTTAAAATCTATTCCATATATTCCAGAAATCATTACAACAGATAGCGGAGGATAATACAAAGGAGCAGTTAATAAATATTTTGATGAACATAACATTGAACACAGAACAGTTGAAGTAGGAGACCACAAAGCACTTGCAATAGTTGACAGAGTTATTAGAACTATTAGAAGGTGGCTTGACATACTATTTGAAACTAATGGGACATTTGACTGGGTCTCATACATTGACGATATGGTAAAAGCTTACAATAATCGTTTTCATCCAACAATCAAAGCTAGACCAATTGATGTATTAAATGGAAAAGCTACTAATAAACAAAAAATTGAAAGAGATGAAAGTATTAAAGAATTTGAACCAGGTGATAAGGTAAGACGGGAAGTTCAACGAAATCTATTTTCAAAAGGCGGACGAACTTGGTCAAAGCAGATATATACGGTTTTGGGTAGAAATGGATTTAAGATTGTGCTATCTAATAAAGAACTAGTCAGCCCCCGCGAGTTGTTAAAGACCAAGTTTGAAAAACCAGTTGATGACGAAAAACAAATTCACTAACAATTCCAAGAGATAACGAAGGAGAAGAAGATAAAGCAATTATTAAAAAAAGAAGACATACAACCAGAAAACATAATTGAAACCAAATGACACAAAAACAAAAAGATAATTTTTAATTTATGAGTAAATTGCGGATGATTTTGCAGTTTTTTTTTAGCCAAACACTCTGCGGTAGGGCGGTGGGGCGGTCTCATTTTACCGCATTACCGCAAAAAATAAAATGTCTGAAAGTCTGATCACATATGTAAAAATGGGGATTTATGCTGTTATCGCCCTTATATGAACGAATATGGCAAAAATGGCAAACGATAGGGAAATTCAAAACGAAAAGGGGGGGGGAGCCTTTGGATCACTCCCCCTTTTCTTTGTTCTTTTTTATTACATTACTATTACACTGATTATTACATACATACGTGCATTGCATTACATTACATTACATTACATTACCTTGCATTACATTACATTACATATACATTACATATACATTACATGACATTACATTAACATTATATTACATTATATTACATTACATTAGATTACATTAGATTACATTATATTACATTACATTACATTATATTACATTACATTACATTACATTACATTACATTGCATTACATTGCATTACATTACATTACATTGATGATTACATACATACATGCGTGTATTTGCATGCCAGTACATATGCGCTTGTATACTTACATATTGTAGCATGCATACAGGCATACAAATTTAGAATGCATACCTGCCTACATAGGTACTGCGTACACACGTACTGCACGCAGTACAGTATTTAGGAGAGGAAATTCAACTGTGGACACTCCTTCCCGAAACCTGAGTTTCAGGTTATTGTTTTGATGATCATGTAACACTATGCATCGTTGTCGTATACGCAGCGTAGAAATGGAAAACATCGAGCCAGAAACATAGAATTTATAATGTCCACATCAATTTTGGCACAGTTCGTGGGAATGGCGGAAATTTAGCCAAATAACCTGGGGCCGCAACGGCGGTGTTTTGGCGGCTCTGTTAGCTCTGGACGATGCTGAACAAAACATAAAACATGTCTGAGGTGTCGAATGAGCATTTGAATCAATTAACGGCAGTTTTGCCTTCTACTTCCCGTCCTGAAATCTGGTCTCAATCCTCTTCCACGATGCGGCGTGGCAATGGAGCTAACCCAGAATATCTTCCTCGCGTTTCTTCCCACGTTGGAATCGATAACATTCGAGCACAGGAACTCCTGCGCATGGGACAAGGCTTCACGCGATGGAAATTGAAGAGGAAAATGCTCGGGGGCACAGACGAAGCACTGCCATGTCGCGTGAACGTGGACGATCAACTTCGGTATCAAATACTTGGCTGTCATCGTCATGCAGGTGTAGTGTGTTGTTTTTGTAGGAACATCAACATATCTTACGTTCGCAACAACAGGATCGATCGCATCCTTGCATCAAGGGTTACAGGCGTCTGCATGATGGCTTACAAAGAAGACGTGAAGCAAAGGCTGCAATTGAGCGACTCACTCTTTTTTACCTTGATATATATGAAGAAAAACTCCTCCAAAGTGAAAACACTCTTCTTTCAATGTGAAAATGCAAAGGTTCGATCATGTTGTCCATATTTGCTATTTCTTGGCCGTTAGCAACTTCCAAAAAAAAAATTCGCTCATTTATATGTTTCCTAATGTCCCTTTTGGTATGTGCAGATGGCTTCTACCTGGGTAGTTGCGCTCAAATGGCTGTTGGAGACAACAACCCTGGTAAGACAGGGTAAGCATGCGCAGCCTTTGCAACAACCAACGATTGACGCTGCGAAGAAGAAAGAAATTCTGAAAGAGGGCGAGGTCTTCCTGATGCATCGGCCTACATATAACAGGCCGTGCGAAGTCAGACTTAAGTGGTACTCGTACCTACACACACACACACACACACACACACACACACACACACACACACACACACACACACACACACACACACACACACAAGTACACACACACAAGTGCACACACACACACATATATATATATAAATATATATATATATATATATACATATGTAACATATATATATATGATATATATATATATGTATATGTATATGTATATATATGTGTATATATGTATTTTATACATATATGTATGTACTATTATATATATATATGTATATATATATCTACTCTCTCTCTCTCTTTCTCTCTTTCTCTCTTTCTCTCTCTCTCTCTCTCTCTTTCTCATTCTCTCTCTCTCCCTCTCTCTCTCCTCTCTCTCTCTCTCGTCTCTCTCTCTCTCTGTGTCTCTCTCTCCCTCTCTCTGTCTCTCTCTCTGTGTGTCTCTCTCTGTCTCTGTCTCTCTCTCTCTCTCTGTCTGTCTCTCTCTCTTTGTCTCTCTCTCTGTCTCTGTCTCTCTCTCTCTCTCTCTCGCTCTCTCTCTCTCTCTGTGTCTCTCTGTCTCTCTCTCTGTCTCTCTCTCTCTCTGTCTGTCTGTCTCTCTCTCTCTCTCTTCTCTCTCTCTCTCTTCTCTCTCTCTCCCTCTCTTCTCTTCTCTTCTCTTCTCTTCTCTCCCTCTCTCTCTCTCTCTCTCTGTCTCTCTCTGTCTGTCTGTCTGTCTGTCTCTGTCTCTCTCTCTCTCTCTCGCCTCTGTCCCTCCCTCCCTCCCTCCCTCTCTCTCTCTCTCCCTCCATCCCTCCCCCCCCCCCCCCTCTCTCTCACGCAATTTCCTCACATTCCATCTTCAATCGTTGTGCATGCAACTCCTTTCCATGTGTTTTACAGCTCTGGCAATCTGGCCCATATTGTATGGGGAGCGAAGACAACAGGCAAGGACAAATGGAACCACCTTCCCACGCAGGAACTTCACCAAGTGTTGGTTGGAGAGCAGAGTCCCATGTTTGGTCTGGCTAAATGGTGTTTCACCCTAAGGTTCCAAACCAAAGATGTACACTTATCTGCGGCAGACGCCGCGGTTCTCCGCCAATGGACTGCGCTATTGCTGTGGCTGCACGAGACTCACTCTGGCATCACCATGCCAGTCTCAGTTACCAAAGGGGCTCGACTCACTACCGACCTCAACTGGGAAGGACTGCAGATCAAGCTCGGGAAAAAGCTGGGCGCGGGTGGGTTCTGTGAGGTGTACGAGGCCACACACGCCGGCGGCCACAAGATGGCCATGAAAGTGTTCGACTTCGACGCAGAGATCCACAGAGAGATAGACACGTTGAAGAAACTGAAACACGACACGATCGTGTCCTACTACGGTTGTACCAAAGACGAACAGAAGGGCAAGATGTACCTGTTGCTGGAGTTCTGTGACGGGGGCAGTTTGGACGACTTGCTCAAGAGGGCCAAGGAGCCTCTCAAGGAAGTGCACATAGCCTTCATCTTGCGCTCCGTGCTGGAAGCGCTGCAGTACTTGCACTCACAAGGCGTGATCCACCGCGATATCAAAGCAGCCAATATCCTGCTCACTCTCTCTGGCAAGGTGAAGTTGACGGACTTTGGTATCTCAGCCAAAATCACCATGGACGGTGAAGAGTACAAAGGTACAATTGCAGGGTCTCCGCTCTTCATGTCGCCGGAAGACCTGCGCGGCTCGCCGCCAACACCGCGCTCAGACACTTGGGCGTTGGGCATCACAGCTCTTCAGCTGGCCTACAGGAAGCCGCCTCACTGCGAACTGAGGGAGTTCTTAGACATTTTCAAAGCAGTCAGCAAGTCGGACGCGCCTACTCTTGAATCTGCACGGCCGCCAGGAGACACACGCGGCAAGTTCAGCGAGGAGTTCGCCGACTTCATCTCCAAGTGCCTGGTCAAGGATGTGGAGCAGCGGGCAGGCATAGAAGAACTGCTAGCCCACCCCTGGATGGACCTGCCAAAAGTGGGCAGCGAGTACTGGCTCTTGCTGTGCGACCAGCTGGAGTCGTTCATACAGCACAACGGCGTCTACACCTATGCTCAAAACCTGCTCAAGGAGGAAAGTGTGTCCGCGTTGCGCGAGTTTATCCGCAAGAAAGAGAACAAGGAGGACATGCCAGAAAACCTCAAAACCAAGTACAACTATGTGCGCAGTTTGCTGCCACTTATAGAAGCACGCGTTCAACCCATGGAAGCAAGCAACGCTAGCAAGGACTCGGGGGCTGCTGCAGCTACTCCTTCGTTAGAGAAAGTGGAAGGAGGAACAACGATACAGAAAAATAAAGAGGAAGTAATCGATTTCTATGCATTTTTGGATGAGGTCGAGGCTAAGAAGCAGAGTGCAGCAACAGCAACCTCCTCGGAAAAAGACGGGGCAGCAGCAGCCTCAGAAAAGGAGGAAGGAGTGGATTTCTATGATTTCTTAGATGAGATGGGGGCGGAGAAGCAGAGCCAGGACTTGAAGCAGAAGCTCAAGGACGACGGGAAAGTCCCAACTCTGCAACGCCAGGCCAGGGGCCTCGAGCGTGAACCCAAGAAATCAGGAGAGAGGAAAGTGAAGTGGGCGCTGCCGCACTTTCCCCGCATCAGCAGTATCGAGAACACCACGGTCAAGAGTCAGAAATCATCCACAAAGGACGGCAAACCGCGGCGGGGTAGTATTTTCAAGCCGCAGGCCTTTCGTTCGGCCTTTAACCTGGCGGTGGTGCAGCGCGGCGCGAGCTTCACGATGCGACAGGTGCGCCAGGACATGGCCAACTGGGTGGCGGAGCAGACCGAGGAGGGCGACGACGCCGCCACCGGGTTCGAGCCCTCAGTCACCAATGACAACTACGAGCCTTCTGTCAGCCGCGACGAAACGTCTATCACCCGCGACGACAGCGATGAAGAAGACGACGCGAAACGCGCAAAACCGTCCACCGCGGCCAGCAAGTCTCCACGGCTGGTGGCGTCTATGTTCAATGTCGGCGGTCGCAAGGGCAAAGACATCACCAGTCCAGACTCGGTGTCCTCCTCTGCCTCGCCTCTGCACATCGTGACTACCCCTCCCGAGCAGACTCGCGAGTTGTCCGGCGAGGCGGCCCAGTCGTCGCGCGGCAAGTCGCGTCTGCAGGTGGAGTCGCCCAACAGCACCCGCAGCAAGAAAGAGTCACCCAAGTCGCAGAGCAGCTGCGGACGACGCCTCGGGGGAGACGCGTTGGCAGACTCGCCCAAGTCCACGGGCAGCGGTATCCTATCTATCTATCTATCTATCTATCTATCTATCTATCTATCTATCTATCTATCTATCTATCTATCTATCTATCTATCTATCTATCTATCTATCTATCTATCTACCTATCTACCTATCTACCTACCTACCTATCTACCTACCTACCTACCTACCTACCTAGGTAGCTAGGTAGCTAGATAGCTAGCTCTATCTATCTATCTATCTATCTATCTATCTATCTATCTATCTATCTATCTATCTATCTATCTGGCTTGGTTTTTTTGAAATGGGTGCCATCTGTCGACAGACAGAGAATTAGGGGATGGTGTGGGTGTGCTGGGCCCGTGGTGGGGTGCCTTATGTGTGCCTAGCCATACGCCTATAAGTCACATGCCGAAATAGCGACGGGAAGCACAATTCTGTTCCCTCAGGGTGCCCTTTCTCGCTTGTTGAGCCCGGAATAAAACCCACAGTGCTCTGTCGGTTTATACTAGACTGTCGAACAGTCTCGAAACTCCATCTGCTTACTGGGTCCTCTGTAATGGAGGTGGGAGCTCGTTCTGCAAGGGGCGCTTATGGAACGAGCCCTGGCCCCGCCTGGTACTAGGGAGATTTGGTATCGCCTGTATCAGTCCCTTCCGTGCAAACATCACGGCTTAGCTGGGCATCGGGTTAATACTTTACCCACAGACTTCCTGGTTGACGAAATCAGAAGCTCCTTTTTTCTGGCATTAGTCGATATTTCATCTATCTATCTATCTATCTATCTATCTATCTATCTATCTATCTATCTATCTATCTATCTATCTATCTATCTATCTATCTATCTATTCTATCTATTCTATCTATCTATCTATCTATCTATCTATCTATCTATCTATCTATCCATCCATCTATCTATCTATCTATCTATCTATCTATCTATCTATCTATCTATCTATCTATCTATCTATCTGTCTGTCTGTCTATCTAGGACGACGCCTCGGAGGAGACGCGCTGGGCGAATCACCGCCCAAGTCGCAGGGTATGTGTATGCGTGTGTGTAAATGTGTGTGTGTGTGTGCATGTGTGTCTATCTATCTATCTATCTATCTATCTAGGACGACGCCTCGGAGGAGACGCGCTGGGCGAATCATCGCCCAAGTCGCAGGGTATGTGTATGCGTGTGTGTAAATGCGTGTGTGTGTGTGTGTGTGCATGTGTGTCTATCTATCTATCTATCTATCTATCTATCTATCTATCTATCTATCTATCTATCTATCTATCTATCTAGGACGACGCCTCGGAGGAGACGCGCTGGGCGAATCATCACCCAAGTCGCAGGGTATGTGTATGCGTGCGTGTAAATGTGTGTGTATGTGTGTGTGTGCATGTATGCATGTGTGTATTTCTCGGTATGTGTGTATGTCTGTGTATGTGTGAGCAGGCGGCAGGCGACGGCTGGGCGGGGACGCGCTCATCCTGCGTAACGAGTCAGACGAAGAAGATATCGACAGGTGCGGCAAAACAACGACTGGGGCAAGCTTTGTATGCATGTAAATGTATGTGTGCAAGTTAGTTGGCCTGTGTGCTGCGGCAAGCGGCTGGGGGCGCTTTGTATGTATGTATGAATGTATGTGTGCAGTGATGACGAGGAAGAGCAACCGGTAAGCCGGTCCAGGCTCAAGTTTCAGAATGAGGAGGACGCCATGAAAACCTACAAGTTCGAGGGAGAAGCATTCGTGCTCAACGCAAAAAAGGGCAATATCAAGGTGGGACATCAAGGCAGTAGTGAGGCAGGAGATGGGACATTAAGACAGGAACGGGGCAGCAGATGGGACATTAAGGCAGTAGTGGGGCAGGAGATCATGGAGGCAGTAGTGGGGCAGTAGATAGGACGTCTAGGCAGTAGTAAGGCAGTAGGTGGGACGGGAGCAGGTGGGGCAGTAGCTGGCACACGGGAGCAGTA
>WBZZ01003223.1:315000-320485 GCA_019918135.1 Paulinella micropora
GTTCAACCTATATGAAAAGTTGACCTATATAACTTTCAAAGTTTGACCTATATAATGTAATGCCCCCAACGATAGCTCGTAAAAAGTCGGTAATACAACCAAACACAGTCCTCAAAAGATGAGAATGATGTCTCGTTATATTAGCTCAGTGAAGCCAAAAAGGAAAACGGCAACAGACCAGGAATAAAATGGCATCAGGTCCTATCCGGACAAATAATACTGAAAAACAAGCTGGTGCACCTGTCACCAGGAAAAGGTACTTTTTACCTGCTATCCGGGGGGTGATGCCTACAGTACCCCCTCCCGATTTTATGACGGAAATAGCATTTTCGTCATACACCTTCTGATTTCTTTCTGTAAATAGTATGCGCTATGGAGTCATGCCACACAGCGCATCGACCCACGGATAGACGCTAAAAAACGATAAATATTGTTTAAGTCCCTGGTGTTTCCAATTGGTAATTTTTGTTACTAATTGGTAACTTTTTTCCGTGAACTTTTTTTCAAGAATTTTCATTCATAAATTGGGCTCAATAAATTACTTCTGAGCGCTCTCAGTGCTCCGGAATGACTGTAGGAAGTGACTCGTAGAATTTTCAGCCAAAAATAGTGAGTAGAAGTCAAGAAAAAGTCACTTGACTGAGCCACATTATTTTTTTATTTTTGCCATTTTTGAAGCTATTTTCTGAAAAAAGATGGAGGTGGGTAGCTGCGTTTCGGTGCCATGCGTGAAGCTAGGGAAGGCTTGGGCACGTCGAAAGTTTGGGGAAAGTGTTTGTGATGACATTAGGCTGGTGGGGAAGCTGAAAGACAAAGACTCTTGAACCAAACATCACAAGGCTCTTGTGACTTTGCGTTTTGACAAGAAGGACTATTTCTTTTCGTCCAACATTCTACGGGTTGAGGATGACCAGACCGTGCATGGTTTTGCCTGCATTGATAGTGATTTGAAAGAGGTAGTAGTACAGTTTACTGACGACGAACAGAAGAGTGAGGACGAAGCTCTGGGTGGGAACGTGGAAGAAAAATCCGAGCAGCAGGAGCTTGAACCAGAGTTGCTGGACGATGAGGGAGGAGAGGAGGAGGTTCATAATTCGTCCAATGCCTGCCCTTACTCGGAGGAGGAAGTGGATCAGGAGAATCAAAAACTGCATCAGATGGGGTTTGCGTGGCATTTGAAGGAGCAGAAGGTGGATTGGAGCGCCGATCGTCCTTTGTTCCCACCCAAAACGGGGCTGGAGAACGCTGCCACAGCTTCTGCAATACAACCATTCTGTTCAATTTCCAGCTCAGCAAGCAAAATATGTATGTTGTTGTATATGTTTCCAGTTTTGTATGCATGTGAACATGTTGGTTACCAGAGAATTCTAGTTGCGAAGACATGCACTTTGAGTTGTGTTTGTCACTCATTTTCACTGTGTTCTGTGTTTGTCTGCTTTTCTTTTGAATATGTCTTCGGTTTTGCCATTTTTTTCTTCATTTTGTCTTGTAGACATTTCTGTCACTTCATGCCACCGAAAGCAATCAGTAGAACCATAGAGCTTACTAACGCCGAGCTGGCAAAGTCTCAGGAATAGTGGATCAAAAAGCCCATGGATCATGCAGAGTTTTCGGTATTCTTGGGACTGCTTGTCAAAATGTCGATAGCAGATAGGGGTCGCCGTAAAGCACACTGGACTCCTAGGGATGAGGTAGCCTCGGATGGTCTGGCAGGTGACGGGTTTGGGGACTTCATGTCGTTGAATCGTTTTGATAAGATTTTTCCTGTCTGAAACTAGGACCTGCCTCTGTTGAAGACGACCCCTTCTCCCCAGTTCGGTTCTTCATGGAAGAGACCAACAAACGTTTCAATTGGGCTTTCATCCCTGGTCCTTGCTTGACAGTCGATGAGAGTATGGGACAATGGACGGGTAAGGACATGCCAGGGCAGGTGTCCGTGCCTCGCAAACCGATTCCTTTAGGAAGGGAATATCATACTACCTGTGACGTCCAAACTGGCATCTGTGTTTCTTTGGAATGCGTGGAGGGGAAGGAACGTGACAGAGCTAAGGAAGGAGTGGACATGTGGGGTGTGACAACAGCAATCACTGTACGTTTGGTCAAGCCCTGGGTCGGCACAGGTCGTTTGGTTGTTGGTGATTCATGGTTTGCAAGTGTTAAGACAGCTATGGCTTTGAAGGCATCAGGCCTCGATTTTATCGGCATGGTGAAGACTGCGACTGCGAATTTCCCTAAGCGAGTTTTGTGGAATGCAAGGGGCAACACCAAAGTTGATTTGGCGTCGGCAGTCTGTGTTAAAGATGGGGTTGCACTGCTTGCTGTGAACCAAAATGATCACAATATGCAACAAATTATCGCTACGTGTGGCACAACTTTGGCAGGTAAACCACGACATGCGCGTTTCAGCAAGAATGATACCTTTGTTGCGCGGTGTGAAGTCGTCGCGAAGTATTACGAATGTTTCAACGCAGTCGATAGATTCAATTCTTTGCGACAGGGGTCGGGATGCATGAATCTCAATGTCTCAGTTCGTTCCTGGCAGGATGCAGATTTTCTGATTTTATTGGATTTCATAATGACCAATGCGTACCTGCACTTCCTTCGGTTCAGTGGAACACCTCAGGCTACCTACCTCCGAGCAAAAGGCACCACCAGACCAACCTTTTTCAAAAATTTGGTTGCAGACGGGCTCCTCAAAAAGAAAATCTCAGCAGATGTGGACTGGAGCATGTTGAGCCCGCAGTCTGAGAACCTCCGAGGCCCAGATCCCAACCAACCGCACATGGTGTTGGCCCAATATCCTTTGGTTGACATGGCCGATGCATTGAAACGCAAAGCGGAATCGGGAAGCAACTTCCACCAGGCCACTCAGAGGTCCAAACGTAGGCCTTGCACTGTGTGCAAACATGTCCAAGGTAGCAGCAGTAGCATTCTCACATCTTTTTATTGCAAAACGTGCGGTCCACATATGGCGTTGTGTGGCACCAAAGGCAGAGGGTGCCACGCCTGGCATATTAAGCATGGAGATCCGAGAAAACATAACAAAGGCTTTGTGTAAGGTTAGCTTTTTCTGCATTTCCAATTGGTACAGCATTATGTTGTTCTGTAGGACGTGCAGAGGTCAGAGGAGGAACAAAAGCTGTTCGTGACTTTTCGAATAAATTTTTCTGACCGTTAGGTCCAAGTTGATAATATTAAATGAAAATTTTAATACAAAAATAAAAATTAATTATTTTTTCCGGTGACCGAAAGTAATTTAATATCGTTACCAATTGGTAACCAGGACCATGTCAAAGCGGATTCTCTAGCCATTCTTGTAGATTTTTGAACTCCTTCCCCTCAATCTCTTTTTTTTTTTTTTTTCGGCAGTATGTCAAGAACAAACGTACTATTAATAAAAAAATACAAGCAACGTGGTGCTGTAGTACGATTCCCCCTTTGATCTCCTCCTTCTTCTTATCATTATCATTATTATTATCATTATTATGGACACCGTGATAGCCCAGTGGTCAAGTTCTACCATCTGGGCCCTGTCGCCAGTTCGATTCCCGTCGGTGCCACCAGTATTTTCATTGAACATACCGATCCGTCTGGACCAGTATTTTCATTGAACATACCGGCCCATCTGGAAGTGTTGGAACTGCCCTTGCGGGGGTGTCATTAGAGCTTATCGTCAATTCTTCGTACTCCCCTCACGGGTGAGACGATGGAGGCGCATGTGCAGAAATGCATCAGCCATTGACAGAGAAGCACTATTATCATTATTATTATTATTATTCACAGGGAGATCGTAAGTACATTGTCTTTTTTTATGACATACCCTTGTATAAGGCGGATATCCTATGATATAGTATTAGGGGGCCAGTCCTAATAGCTATATCCGAAGTCGAGGTGTATGTACCCGACCCTGCGATATACCGACACAAGTAGAGATTGACCGTGCTCAGGTACGACAGTATATAATCCATCGTAAAAAATAATTTAATGAAAGTTTCAGAGAACATTTCATTTTCGAGAACATCATCCCAGGACTTGGAAAGGGTCATACCCGGGAACACCATCGCTCCATACACTAGCGATCCCCGTATACGGTGTAGTATCATCGTCGATCGACCTTTCGCACTCGTATGTTGCGATCGAATGCCAAGTTATATCACTGAGTCTTTTTAATATTCATATTGATAACTGATGATGCATGATCAAATCATGATACGCCGTGGGCAATCAACCAGTTTGTTTGAGACGCATAAAGAAAAATAATTTCTTTGTCACTGCCTTCGTCGTCTGGCGCGGATTTCTTTGCCTGGTGGAGGACCACCAACAAAAGTCAGATCGAACTTTGACTGTTCGAGAATGTCCCAGATCTTATTAGGGATTCCGCCCAACGATAATTCAAAAGGGACATCAAGCACTCCTCTTGGCAGTGTCTGAATGGTCCACGCAGTGTAATCCTTGTCTCTGGGAGTAATTGTATCATCCCATGTCTCGAGACTTTTTGCGTCTTTATATACTGGCAGATAATGTCTTGCCTTTGGATCCTCAACCGGGTCCATACTTCTCCAGAACTGGAGTATCGGTTGTACTATCTTTGCGGCTGATGATATTTTGAGTGTCCGTGTGACACGCATCTGTCGTGGGACTGCCACGACCCGCATCAAGTATAAGTCTGAGAGAGTGTCATCAGCGACATGTTGTTCCGCTGGTCTCATCAGATAGAAAGCATCTTTCACCCATGCGATGGTTGCTATCGCATCACCTTCCTTCCATCGCTCATGTACAATCTCAACGTTGCCCGCGTTTGGGTCAGTGTCCGTCCCCTCCTCCTCCTGGTGGACGTCCTTTGATCTCATCGACCTCATCGCCTTCCTCGGTTGGTCGTTGATAAGATCATTCCGCGCTCTCCTTAGCTGCGCCTCTGTGATCTTCTCCTTCTTTCCGCTATGCTCTCGCGGAGACTTAGACTGAGTCCCCACCGCGCTTATGCGGTCAGTCTTCTCCTTACTGTCCACCTCACTCTCCTCCTTCTCAGCTATCGGTGCCTGATAAGCATCTTCTTGGTCTATGCCAGCCTCCTTGTGGATGGGCGGCACCTCTTTGAAATCGTCCTTCATCCGTTTTAACGCCTCCTCAACGGATTCATCTTCCAGTAAGAAGAGATCATACTTAATCAGTCTTCTTACATTCACAATTTGCACCTTCCCTCTACCCCTGATCTTGTAGTTCAGAGGTCCCGTCTGTTCCATAATCTGATAAGGTCCTTTCCAGTGAGTGAACAGCTTAGAGCTGACTCCTTTCGGGACTGAGGATGATACAACAGTACAATATCCCCGACCTGGAATTTGATCTGATCCAAGTGCGCTTGTCGCACCCCTTCAGCATCAGTCTTTCGGCGCTCCGCCTCTCTATGCGCCCTGACTATTTGTTCCGCCTCCAGCTTCACTCTAAGTCTCATCCCAAACAACTCATCCGCATCCGCCCAAGTGTC
>WBZZ01003224.1:5000-25000 GCA_019918135.1 Paulinella micropora
CAATACAAGCCGAGGGACGACAATGTGAAAGTAGTTATTCCATTGGAGACCATAACGGACAAAGAAGAGAGCACTCCTTTTAAGGCGAGTGATTTAAAAGAGACAGGTATCACGGAAATCAAGACTAATGTAGGAGAAGAGATAGCGACTGCTACATGTTCTGAAGAAGGATGTATATTAAAGAAAGATGTTGTTCTTCAATATGGAAAATATGCACACAAAAACATTGAAGATGTAGCCAAAATTGATAAACCATACCTTGAATGGTTAGTTCAACAGCAGTGGTGCCAAAATGTGGATGCCATAAAAAAATTATTTAAATCATTGATATTTTATTCAATTAATTTTTTTTGCTTTATTGGTCTTCTATGAAGTTAGCGATAACATTAACATTTGAACCATTATTAGCAGTAGCAACGGATTTTTGTGTAAAAGTCAATACATCACTAGGAGACAGATATATATCATAACTTCTAAGATTGATTTGTTGAGTTGATTGAGAATTTACAGATAGTTTAAAAATTGTTGTTTCGTTGGCAACGGCACTCGCCTTTGTATCAGTATCCACAATTGAATACTTAGTATCAACATCTGCAAAACCCGCTCCAGTTAGTGTTCCATTTAATACCATTCTTACTACACACGCCTTACTATCTTCATTTGTAATACTTATCAAAGTGTGATAAACATTTGAATAATTTGTTAAATTAGCACCGCCCGCATCAAATGTTGCTTTATTCCTGATACTAATAATAGGGCTTTCAGTTGTGTTTGCTGCTTTACTTCCTTCCACTTCGTTTGTTATACTTGTGTTTATTATATTACTTCCTTCAATAAATAATCCAACACTCGCTGTTTTAAGAGTTTGTATTCCGGTAGAAGCATCATTCCTCATTAGTGCGGTAAATGGTAAAGTAGTGTTTCTTAGACTTACACCTGTGTTGGCATTCGCATACTTAATAGTATGGACTAATTGAAATTCTCCCGTTGTAGGATTTTCAATAGAAAACCTTATAGCGCCAAAGCCTAAATATTGAAATTGAATTTGGAATACATTTCCTTTACTCCAATTAATAACAGGCATATCTTTTGTTCCATTGCACGGGTCATCCCAGTTTGCTTGTTGAATATAAGTTGTCGTCCCTCCTTTGGCTTGTAGAATACGCATCCCGACATTAGTTTTATAAAAATAGAAACCATTTGAAAAATCACTTTCACCAATTGCTACACAAGAATAATAGTCTTTTGTGTCATCAGTCGTCCATATAGCAGTAAAGCGTCCAACAACTCCCATACCAGTCCGATATTTTATTCTTCTTTTACTTGTTAGGATAGCATTCGCAGTGTTATCGGCTTGAGTTTTTAATTCAGCCATATTATCCAAAAATGACACAGACGATTTTGTTTCTGTTTTTGTCCATATCCTTGTATTAATAGTGTATGGAAAGATTTCCTGAACAACTGGAGTTAATTGTCCAACTAGTGTTTCTCCAAAAGCAGTTTTCATATTATCAGTTTTAATACCACCATCATATCCGACCCTCATGTTTATAAAATCTCCGTTTGGATTTTGTGCGATTAAATTTCTCTGGTGAGACATATTGTATAAAACAAAAAAAATAATTTTCTTTTTTATTTTTTCTTTATTCTTTTTCTTTTTTCTTTTGAGTTTGTAAGTGGTTTTTCAAAAGCATTTATGTCTTAATAATTTCAATACCTCTTATAATTACATCTTGTTGAAGAATGGCGAATGTGTAGTGATTGAGATTGTTTCCCGCAGTGGTTGAAGAGAATTCATATCGTCTCTCAGTGTCAAGGCTCAGACCTGACTTTTCATATCCTTCAACATTTTTCTCGTGAAGTGGGCGGTTATTATCCCAGTAATCAACATGGAACCAGTTGTATTTATATATATCGGTGTTTAGGATAGCACTTCCCTTTAACTTATCCTTCAAAATCATATAGTCTTCGTTATCAGAAGTATCAATGTCAAATTGTTGCATCCTGCTACCATCGATAGTAGTATAATAAGTTCTAATTTTAGTGTCGTTTCTGTGGCCATTATCAAAAGAAGTATAAGAACTTTCTGAATTATGAAAAGCGGATGTATAGATACGACGAATTCTTTCACCCTGTGACCTATTCATTTTTACGACAAAGTTCTGACTTGTACTTCCAAGGTTGTGCTTCCACGAGATAGGATATTCAATAGTAAATCTAAACCCTTCACCAGCGATTTTGCTTTGGACACCAAGGATAACATTCGGGTCTGTTTCAACAGCTAGAAACAAGTTCAAATTTGAAACAACAGCACCAGTCGCACCAATTGCAGCACCTTCAGCAATGTTAGTGGCAGCGGTTCCAGTAAACATAGTTCTACTAGTTCCCTCCCATACAATCCGCATATCCATAATTTCATTGAAGCCTAGTGTTTTATCAATTTCAAAAATAGTTCCAAAAATCATTCCCAAAGGTAATTTAACATTGATAACTGGAGTGTCATCAGCAGTATTGACAGCAGTAGCAGCACCCTGAATTGTTCCAACTTCAAAATACTTAGCCTCCTCATAAGCGACATTAACAACTGAACCTCCTACTCCGTTATAACTATTCAAAAGGTCATCATGACGACGAGCACTCATTGATGGGAGACTTACCAATGTCTTGACACTATTACCGACAGCATTGATAGAGTTAATTATAGCACCACTTACATCTCCCGCATTAGTTGCAGTAATTTGTAGAGTTCCGAACGTGCCAGCACCAGGAGCAACAGCGACAGCTGCACTTGCTGCAGGATAATATCTTGAAGCAATATTCAAAGTAGCATCATTAAGCACATTACACTTCTGAAGCAACGCACCGCTAGAAACACTTCCACCATGGTTCTCCAAAGACATATACTTATCATAACTGATTTCGGGTTTCCAAATCATCTTAGTATAATTTCCCACATGTTGAAGATTACACAGATACTGCCCGCTTCGGCTTCGTAATTCAATACTCCTAATCATACTTAGACAATCCATGAAGATACGATTAGCATTGTTCTGTCCCGGGTTCCGTGGAGTGTAAGTAAATCGCAACACACTACGGGCGAGGTTCAGCGGGCGGGTAGGGATTTCAAAGGTGCTTTCATTACCTCCCGCTGTGGTGAGTGTAATATTACCAGAGCCTTCACGACTTGTAAGTTTGTTTAATTCGTATTTTCCTTTTAGTAGTTCTTTTGGTTGATGGTCTAATTCCTGACCATATCCAACTTGAGACTGCATTTTGTTTTGTTTTTGAAGTAGTGTAAGTTGATTAATACACGAAATATATTTATAGAAAAAAAATAATTAAATCAAAAATAATTATCTCGCCTTTAACAAATTAAAAAATGAATTAAATAAACTAAAATAATTAGTTTCACGATAAACCAATAAAGTCATAACGATACCTAAACCATTAAGATTAATTGCTTGGTCGTTTTCGTCCGTCAAGTAAAACCTAAATACATTGTTTGAATTAGCGGACAATGTTTTACCATACTCAGACCCGCTTCCATCATAGATGACAGAACCAAAAGGAATTTCGTTGGCTGTGTATATTTTTCTTGAAGCACATGATTATCACCTTCATTCACCAAATCCGATTGAAGATACAGAGTTTTTTCACCAGTTAAAATAATTACATTCGGCGATTTAATAAAATCATTTGCAAAGAAATATGTTGAGTTTCTATCAAAACCCATTACCTCATGAATACGGGTATCAGCATCAAATATAAACCGCGGTTGAATACCTCCGTTATTTGAAACACTGAATGTTAATTTGCCATCCTCCGCTTCCGTGTTTGTATTGTTGCTTGAGACTACATAAGTATAATCATTCGGACTTTCTGCCGTCAGTGCCTCGGCCAGTTTATTTTTTAAGTTGTTCATTGTGTAGTTGCCCTCTGGTATTGTAATTAAAGCCTCATGCCCGTCTTCGGATAATGTAAAAGTATTATATGGTGAAGCCACAGAGTAATACGATTTCGGCACATAAATATGAAGAATTTTACAATGTGTTGGATTGTCTAGTGATTTTAAGTTTATCTCGTGTGTAAAATCTGAGTCTGTGCCTGTTATCCTGTTTTTACTATTGACATAATAGATTCCAGAACTTCTTCCTCCCTTATAGTCCATTGTATATTATTCAAACAATTTTTGGACATCTTCAAAATTATATAAACTATTAATGTAATTTATATGATTGTTTGATTTTTCGTGTCTATTCCTTTTGACTTGAGTTAAGCAAGCACCACACTCACATATATATTTTTTTCGCATCCTTTCAACTATTTTATCTATATTTGCTTTACACCATTCTTTTTTGTAAGCAGAAATCTTTTCTTTATTATTTTCATAATACTTTTTCAAATAGTTTGTCTTGCGAATTTTATGTTTTTCTTTGTTATCTTCATAATATTCTTTTTCAGTTCTTCCTGCTATGTATTTATTAACACAATCTATATTTCTTATATGTTCCCCTTCCTTTCTGTCTAATTCCATTTTATTATCACATGGAAATATTTCAATCAACTCTATGTAGGCATCATCATACTTAATAATTTCAAAAGAAGTCATGTAATTAGTTTTTCCATTTTTCCAACTTTTATAACTTATTCTATGTTTAGCAATTCTCATCGCTAATGTTTGAGTTGTTGAACCAATATAAATTTTGTCAGTCTGGTGAGACCTGATAGCATAAATCTTTCCTCGCTTGTAGTCTGGCATATTCTTTTATATTCTTTTATATTATTTTATTTAATACATAATTCAGATGAAAGTGTCAAAGCCATATCCATTCTGTGCTTTTAACTTTTCTGCTTCGTCTTCTTTTAAGTCTGTATATCCGCTAGCAAACTTAAAGCGGTTGCCTTTTGCTCGCTCTAAAAGAAACCGCATTGAGTGCCATCCACATGTGTCGCTCGTATCAGATTGTTGTTTTACTTGATTGACCTTCATTAATAAATAACTATCGGGGTGGCTTCGGTCAATTAGTCTTTTCATTTGTTGTTGAAAGTCTTCTGTCGGCTCGTAAAGTGCTAATGGGTCATACACTTCAACACTCCTGTCTTTATCTAGACTTATCCATACGGCGATCCAATGAGACCCCGCTTGTTTGTGATTGTCTAAATTCATAATAAATCCGTATCGCTTTCTGCTTCCGGGCTTCAACTTGTAGATTTCATCACTGGCTATTGCTCCGAGATACCATCCATATTTTTTCATTATGTTGTCTATTTCATAAGTCATTAGTCCCCGCCCCTCACCCTCTTGCTGTGGTTGCTCTTGCTGTGGCTCTGGCTCTGCTTGTTGTGGCTCTGGTGTCTCCGCGACACTCGGTGGTATGGTTGTATCCTCTGGTGGTGTTCGGTCTGGCGGTGTAGTCGTATCTGTTGCCGGCTCTGGTGGAGGGGGTAGCGGTTGGGGCATTCCCTCGTCAATATTCAAATCATTTGAAACTTGTTTATCAACATTTGGGTATATCGTCATTTTGTTCGTTAGAGTATTTACAAAGTCCTTTTTATTCATTGTGTGTTTCCAATCTTTGCGGATTAAATATTTTTTTTTCGCTATTGAAAATACCTTATCAATTAATTCTTCTAATATCTTCGCTCCACTACCTTTTTGCTCATTAATACCCATATAATCTTCATATCTAGCATAATCCGCTACTTTTCTTTTTACGTTTTCCTTTTCATTTCCAACATCAATATTAAACCTTTTAATCATGTCAATAATCCACTTTGAAGTGTCTTTGTAATTTAATTTTTTATGTCCATCACTATCTAGTCTCTTTTTTAAAGCCTGTGCTAACTCTTTTATAGTAATGTTTGGGTGATAAGTTTTTGAAAATGCAGAGATTAAAAATTAATTAATTTGTAAATTTTCAAGATGCTTACCACTTTCTTCCGCTTTCTTTTTTTCCTTTTCAAGTTTTTCTTTATATTCTTCTGCTAATTTTTTCTGTTCTTCTAAAGTCGTTGCTGTGGCTATAGCCATCTGAATATCTTGACTGGCTTTTTGTAAGTCTTTGAGACTCATCTTTTTAATGAACTTATCTGTATATCCTGCTAATTTCAATGTTTCAATATCTTTCTGCTTTTGCTTTTTTTCTTCCTCATATTGCTCTTTCGTTTTCAATGGTGCTTCATCTCCTAAATTAGGTAATGGCGGTGCTTGTGGTGGTGCTCCTAATGGCGGTGCTTGTGGTGGTGCTCCTAATGGCGGTGCTTGTGGTTGTCCCTGCTGTGGTGGCATAATATATTGATATTGTGGTGGCGGTGGTAATGCTTGTGTCCTATTTTTTCTATCTTCTTCATATTTTACATCATCTATGAGTTTTTGCTCTCTTCTTAGTTCTCTGGCTTTTTGTTCTTGTCGTTCCTTGATGTCGGATATGTCATTGCGGTGTATCCTTGCTAAATCATCCTGCCTTTCCTTAGCATCTGCTATGTCTTTTCTTTCTTGCCTCTTCTTCTCCTCTTCAGTATCCGCCCGTGCTTTTTTCTCTTTTTGGTCAATCTCATCAATCTTTTCGTATTTCTCCTTTCTGAGTTTGTCTAAGTGGTCATTAATGGCGGTTCTAGTATTTTGCTCAATCTCTGAAAGGCTCTGGACTTTCCTTAAGTCTTCTTTTCGCTTAGGTGTCCGTCTTGTCTTTGGCCGATTTAGATATTTCATAAAAAGTTTAACAATTTGAAGTGTGCTCATATCATTTGTCTTTTTACCAAAATTAAGATAATATTTTTTACCCTTCTGGATGATATACGGCTTCCCGCTCTTATTCCTATAAACCCGCGGCGGACGGACTTTTGCCCTTTTCACATTTTTAGTCTTAGCGACCATTCTATAGATAGTTTAGAATTGCGTTTCGTGCTATCGCACTCTCACTTATTCTAAACCATCGTTTTTTTTATTTTAGGAAAAAATAATGGTCATCGATGTTTTGTGATGACGGCAGTCAGAACAAAATATCTTTAGAATTTAAGGGCGCCGCGTCCGCTTTGCTTACCATACCCCAGTCTTGATGCTACAGCGCCAACACTTCCAGCGTAAGGAACCCCGACGCTACTTAATGCTCCCGCAGTCCTTGAGATTAACTTATTACCGCGAAGAAATTTATCAACGGCAAAGACCGTTTTCCCAACTTTTTGCCAGTTAATTTTACCGCCAGCCTGTCCCTTGCCTCCTTGCTTCTTCTTGCGACCAGTCTTCTTTTTGCCTCCAGCCATGTTTGTGCTTGAGTTAATAGTTCGTTTGCCGATTGTTGGAATGACTTCAACACGAGTTGTTTTGACTACCATAAAAGATAGTGAAATATATAATACAGAAAAAATAATTATTTAAGATATTTTATTCTGACTTCTTCATCATAAAACATCGTTTTTTGCTTTAATGTTTTCGATGTTTGACAATAAACGAGAGTGCGAATAGCACGAAGTGAAATTGTCAAATATCATTTAAATCTTTGTGAAATTTTTTTTCTTAACTCATCATCAACACTTGAAACATAAAGAAAATTAAATCTCTCCTTTGTTGCTTCGTGATACTTTTGAAGAAAATAATCAAAGTCAAAAGATAGGTCTAAGTGTTTATACACGAGTTCCATTTTGTCCTGAGATTGACCCGGAAAGATTAATAAATAATCTAACTGCTTAATGGCTTCTGGCAGTAGGTCGTTCAGATACTGGCTTGACATAATCACCTTTGATTTATAGTGTCTGTTCTTTTTTAACAAATCACTTACGGACTTGTCTCTTAATCCACTACCTAAATCATCCAAAACAAAAACAACCTCTGGAGAAATATACTTACTCTGCCTTTCTTTTGCCTCTGCGGTGCTCTGTTTCTTTTTTTCTTCTTTTCCGAAATAAAGAAATTGTGGCTTCTCTATTTCTTCTTTGTCCTGTTTTACTTCTCCTTCGTGTTGCTCGTCATGTCTGTTCAGTTTGTCTAACTCATAATCAATGACATTTACACCATCTGATTTAAGAAAGGTATATATTGCCATCGGGTTGCCCCTGTTCTTAAAGTGCTTTACCATTGCTTTATAAATGTAGTCCTTGTGTATCGTTGAAGCAATAATGACAATGCGGGTTTTTCTGTCTGTAGTCCGTTTCAGTATTTCAAAGAGTGCTGTCGTCTTACCGCTCTTCTTACGGGCGAGTAGAAATATATTTGCGTAAGGTTCGTTAAATAATTTATAACCCTTGGCCTTTTTGTTTCCATCACCCTCTTGTTTTACTGGTTTCACCTTAATGCTATTAATCTTTTCCATTGCTATATTATTAAGCAAGAAACTCTAGGCACACAACAATTGTTCCCGCTAATTTTCCTGTGTCAATATTTCCGCTGTCAGTTTCAAGGACTTTAAATGTATATTGTCCGTCAGTCCATCCGACAACACCCAAATTATAACCGAGATTTGAAATGTTTGCTGTGGTGCTGTCCGCAAATGTTCCAATAATTCCAATTCTATCCATGTAAAGAATTCTGGTTTTTGTCTCTGTCTGGTCGTTCATATAGTGGATAAATTTTACATTCATTTTGGTGGGTGTGAATGACATTTGAATATTTTTATTAAATGTTTTGCTTCCTCCAGCAAAATCATTGCTTAGAAAAATAATCTTTTGGTATTTGTGCTCCGACATTGTTTATATATTGTGTAATATATTATGTTATTAATATTATTATTTATGTGGTCTGTGTTAGGTCGGACTGCCTGCGACTTTTACTCACGGATAAGCGAAAAAAAGAATGAGAGTTGTGCTTATTGTATAAAGCAAGGGGTAGATACGGGGTTTAAGTGTGTTTTCATAAATAACGGAAATAATATGTGTCGTAGTTTTGATGAGGCTTTGCCTTTAATGTGTGCGGGTGATAATAGATTGTATATGACACATACCTATGAATGCTCACTTCTTACTTGAAGAAGGTGATGGAAGGCAAATACCGATAAGTAAGGTCAAAATACCAACATAAGTGTTGGCAACCTCACAAGGTAAGTTCTTTTCAGATAACCTCACGATACAAAGGGTTATAATGGCAATAATGATACCCATTTGAAATAAGTATTTAATAAGTCTGCTGTCTGTCGGTCTGTCTTTTACACAACAACAATTCCAGTTATCTTCCAATTCGTGCTCTACTTTTTTTTCCTCATTCTTCAATGAAATGTCTAAAACTCTATTTTTCAACTCTGGTGTTAGTTCGCCGTCTATTTCAATGACTGGCGGTGGGGGGTGTAATCTAGGAGGCATTAGTAGAAAATCCGACTGCTCGGATTTCGGCTAGTTGGTTTGCTTGGTCTTGTAGTATATTCATAAGATTTTTATTTTCTTTTTCTAAATTAACTACCTTTTCTGATAATTGTTGAACCGCTTTAATTAACGGGGTAATAAACTCTGAATAACCTATACCATAACCGACATCACCACTATCAGCATTTAACATCTTCTGGATTAACACTCACACCTTTCAATTCACATTCCTTTCTTTGCTTTGGACACGGAACCATAATTGTTTCTTTTATAAAACCGCCAAAATCTAGCATATCCATTTCTGTTAGTATCTCTTCTAATTCCTGTGCTATTAAGCCAGTCCTACATTTCTTGTTGTCATCAATCATACGATAGCAAACTGGATTTAACTTGTTAATAAAATCTAAGCCTAAACATTCCTTTATATCTTCTTTTTTTCTCCTATCAGAATATTGAATTGGATTAGACAATACCCATAATTGTCCATCGCTCGCTCTTAATGACATTAAAGCAGTATTTGAATTATTCTCCCATATGAACCCACTCGTTGAAGAACCATTCACTCTAAATCTAATAGCATAAGAAGTTAATCCTCCACCTCCTGCTGGTGCTGTTCCTCCACTTAATGATTTATTATTCCCAGACTGAGACATATAAATCCCCCAGTTTGAATCAGTAGCATCCCATACAAATATTCCTCTCGCATTCGTCCCGTCTTTTTGTCCTTGAATTGCTATTTTTGCCCCATTAGTTGATGCTAATGCCGATGATAGCACCCCAGAATATGTAATTCCCGCATTTGCCGTAGTCAATCCTTTTGTCCATAAAGTCCCGTTTAATCCATTCAACGACATCAACAATTGTTCCGCTGAATTTTCCCATACAAACCCCATCGTAGCATCATTAGCAACCCTAAACCGAAAACTATACGAACTAAAATCATTTCCAGAAACCGCCAAACCATTTGCTAAACTTCTAGTGTTTAGAGCCCCACCAGATGCTGCATAAATCCCCCAACTTGTATTGGTTGTATCCCATAGAAATATACCTTTTGCATTTGTTCCGTCTGTTATTCCCTGAACTCCTATTTTTGCTCCACTGACATTCGTTGCTGATGTTAGTGTGCCAGTATATGTAATACCCGCATTTGCTGTTATTAATCCGCTTGCGGTTGCCGTTGTTGTTAATGTACTCGCATTTGCCGTTATTAATCCGCTCGCCGTTAGTGTCGTCGTTGATATCCCAGCGGTTGAAGTAATTGTCGTTCCAGTTATTGTTCCGCCATTTGTTATATTGTTTGAGTTCATATCTAAGGCACCATAAAACCGCATACCGCCAGCATTGTTAAAACGGACAATGTCAGACGAAGCACTTTTATTATCCAAAAGTTTTGAAATATAAAGTCCCGCCCCTTTTACATCAGATGCTACATTCGTGAATACATAACCTCGTTGGTTCGCGGTTCCGCTTGTAGCAGAATTTAAAGTAAATAAGAAATACTGATAATCTCCTGATGTCTGTGAAAAGAATATATCTCCTCCATTTTGGTTTAATATCCTCGCCCCATTATATGTTATATTTCCGCCATTAGTGATAGTTTGATTATTAAAATCGGCATTGTTCGTTAAAGTTAGATATTTTATCACAGTGCTCGCCCCAGTAAATGTTTTGCTTCCTGTTATGGTTTGGTCTGTTGTTAGTTTTACATTTTGCCCGTCCAATGTGTCCGCATACCCTTTTGTCGCTCCGTCCGTTGCTAATGTCGGAGTTCCAAGGTTGGCTATTTTGCTACTATTACAATCTAGCCCCGAAGCATTTCCCCAACCGACTATCGTCCCGTCAATAATAAAATTTATTTTTTTCGCAGAAATTTCAAAGTTGTAATATGTTGCAGTTTTCATATCCAAACTAGCAATTGACCCGATATTACTGGTAGAATTGAAAACGATAAATGTTCCCTTTGTTGTTGAATTGATTGAATTTCCCGTTATTTCAACACCACTGCTATATGTCTTAATTCCTGTTATGGTTTGGTTTCCTGTTAGTTTCACATTTTGCCCGTCTAATGTATCCACATAACTTTTATTTGCTCCGTCCGTTGTTGCTGATGGTGTGGCTAAGTTTGTTATTTTGTTGTTATTCAAAGATAGTGTAGTGCCAGTTGCGGTTATAATTAAAGTATTACCTGAATATAACTCAAGATACGAACCCGTTATTTGTATCGGATACCAAGTCGCTGTTGCTGTTTTTTGTGCGGCAATCATTCCTATTTTTGTATCAAAGGCTATGCCAATACCATCAAAAGTTGTAGGGTTGGACGAACCACTTACTTCTAAAGTTGATGTAAATTTTTTATTCCCTGCTATGGTTTGGTCTCCTGTTAGTTTAACCACCGAAGTGTCAAGAGTAGAAACATCAACACCATCAACAAGATTAACATTTGTTATGCTTTGACTTTTCATATCAATCCCCGCACTAGCATTTATTATGTTGCTGAATGTTTTGGTTCCTGCTATGGTTTGGTCTCCTGTTAGTTTAACCACAGAAGTATCAAGGGCAGAAACATCAATACCATCAACATTACCAACATTTATAATAGCAAAACCACCCATATTTAAACTACCCGTCATAGCCACTGTTCCGTCCTTGGCCGGTTTAGTATCAGTGTATGCTTTTGTTGAAGCATCGCCATCGTTGAATGGTGCTGGAAGTCCGCTGATTGCTGTTGTGCCACTAAAATTTAAAACATTGCCTGTCAATGTTATCCCACTCCCCGTGGTAGAAGCAAGAAGTATGGAAGAACCAACAATAGATAATGGATAGCCCGTTGCTCCACCTGCCTCCGACGAATAAATAGAACCCATATTGAAGAATAACTTACCTGTATTTAATGGATTTGAATCTTTTACACCCAAATAAGTAGTAAATATTTTATTCCCTGTTATGGTTTGGTCTCCTGTTAGTTTTACCACAGAACTATCAAGAGCCGAAACATCAACACCATCAACATTACCGACATTTGCTACATTAAAACCTCCCATATTTAAATCTCCAAACATCATAGCGAGACCATCCAATCTAAGAAAAGGTGAAGCAACATTTCTCTATTGCCCTGTGCTATAAATGAGTAGTTGGTTATTGGCGGGTGTGCCTGTAATTAAAACATCGCTGTGTGTATTAATTGAACCATCCGCGGACACTTTATCATTATTGTCTTCGTGCTCTGATATCCAAGTATCAACATCTTTGGTATTTAGTAAATTAACTCCCGTTATATTCAAATTACCGCCCATACTAATGTTGCCGAATTCATCAACATTTATCGGAAAAGTTTTATTTACCCAGTTTATTGAGTTATATGTGAGATAACTATTCATCGCGATTGGTGCTGTAATGACTACATCTGTGAGTGTATCAATTGAGCCGATTGTTGTATTTCTCCATTTACTATCTACATCATTATATGTTAAGTATTGCCCGACCGTTGGAGCGGATATGTTAGTGTCTATCAAATTGTATAGACTGGTTTGGTGCGGATTACTTGTATTGCTTCTGTGTTGAGTTGAGGCTTTGACTTCGTCGTTGTCCCTCACTCGTTGCTCTGTATAGTATAGATTTTTTCCTTCTTTTATGTCTGTAGTTGATTTGGTAGATAATCTTGTGTCAAATCGTAAATCCGTATAGTAGAGGTTCAAAGGGTTTTCATCTTCTGGCACTCTGTCTGTATTCAGACCGACTATGTTTGTGTTCGTTAAGTCAAGGTTGGCGATTGATAGGCTGTCTGTCGCGATTTCTGACAAGCCTAGTAATGATTTATATTGCGACATAGATATTTTAGAATTGCGCTTTACTGCCCGAAGGGCGTAATCACTCTACGAGATGGTCGTGCTGACGCACTCTCGCTTATTCTAAAACATCGGAAAAAATTTTTAAGAAAAAATTAATTGGAAACGATGTTTTGTGATGACGAAGTCAGAACAAAACATCAATTATATAATTAAATATTTTAATTTTTTTTTGTTAAATTATACTAACAAAAAATATAACTATCTTGTGTAATATCATTCATCGGTAATCAATGCCGTCAAAAGAGGCTACAACAATATGGGCGGACAAAGTATTGGATATGGTCAATATTGATTTAATGGATATGAGTAAGGTTGCTACAAAAAATAAAAATTATAATTTTGCCCTTATTTGGATTGATATTCATAGTCGCTATGCTTACGCAATACCTGTAAAGAATAAATTTTCTACCACAGTTTTAGATGCACTCAAGAAATTACCAAAGCCAAAAGCATACATATCAGACAATGGCGGTGAGTTTAAAGGTGCAGTTGGTGAGTGGATGAGAAATAATGGAATTGAACAATTTATGGTTGAAGTAGGTGATCATAATTCGTTAGGTATTGTTGATAGATTTGTTAGAACACTTAGAGAAAGATTACATGTATTATGGGCTTTTAATCGTAATTTTGATTGGATAAGTTATATTGAAGATGTGGTTTATTATTATAACAAGAAAGAACATTCAGCGATTAAGGCGGCGCCAATTGATGTATTTAAAGGATATGATATTAGCCAACAACATAGATATGTTGATAAATATTTATTTGGTTTCAAAGAAGGAGACAGAGTTAGAAAGTTGAACAAGAAACACATTCTAGAAAAGGGAGGAAAGACATGGAGCAAGCAAATCTACACCGTCAAAGCCCGTAAGGGATACCGGATTGTATTAACAAATGATGATGTTGTACCACCACGTCATTTATTAAAGACAGAAGCAACTGAAGAACCGGAAGAGAAAGATATTAATAAAGAACTGAAACAACTAACTAAAGAAAAGCAAACAAAGCATTTACTTAAAAGAGAGGAGATAGACTCCGCCAACATTAGAACTTCTTCCAGATTAAGGAAGAAAAAAGAAATAATGGATTTGTAGTCTCACTTCTTTTTGCGATTAGGTGTGGAAATATTGGAATGATATTCAGCAGCCTTAGTGTAGAACGGACGCTTCTCATGAATGTAGTAGCCCTTCAAAGCCGACCATGATTTGAAAGCCCTTATCACCCCGTCGTCTCCGAGCGCCACGTGATAAGTATCTTCTTTCCCGGGGCTCGCCATCAAAACTCCTTCTTTGCAATCCGGAACATTATACTCAAACACTTTGTCAGGCTCATCATACTTGTTGGCAATCTTGACCAAAACTTTTTTCTCATCCCAATACTTTACCTCATCCCTATCCTTCACCTTTGCTCCACCCACCTTATCGAAAGGACTCACATTTTTTGCTTTACTCTCAACCTCAGCCTGAGCAACAGGGTCTTCGTGAGACGGATGCTTGGCGTCAGGGGTGGTTGGAACTTCAGCAGGAACCTCAGCAACAACCTCGGCAACAACCTCAGTTGTCTCCTCAGTGGGCTCCTCAGCAGTCTGCTTGGAAGGAGACTTCTTCTTTGGCGGCATGGTACCTGCCCCACACCAAAAAGCACAAAAAAACATGTGTGGGCAGTGCCTTGAAGCCGTTTTTTTTTTGACAATTTTGTAAAATAAATAATTTCGTAAATAAAATAATTTTTTTTGTAGCCTAGTAATAAGTGTGCTTTTATGTTGTAGTGAAATGTGTGTCATGTTCATTGATGAGAAGTGAGCGGGTAGGCAGACAGCACAGATCACACAACCTACCTTACTCCTTCAATATACAATTTATACTTTACAATAACTTCCTCAAATGTTTTTCCACCAGAAATCAAATTTCTTGCGTAATTTTCCTCTTGACGGGACATTGGAAATTTATTTTCTTCTAACCATCTTTCAAAAAATGCTATTTCTTTTTTGGTCTCTTTTTCCTTTCTAATTCTCTGCCTTTTAATTTTCCTTGCATTTTCTAATTGCTTTCTTTCCTCTTGTATTTCATTGTCTCTTTGTTCGACAGCTTCGAGTCTTCGTTCTACCTCGTCAAGTTCAAGTTTAATTTGTCTTATCTTTTTTGACAAGTTTTTTTTCTTTGTCTCCAATGCTATTTTGTCGGAAATAATTTTGTTCTTTCTTTTGTCTGAATAATATTCAAACCAATTATTTTCTTCTCTTTCAACATCATCATCGCTTGAATTTTCTTTTGCTTCATCATCGATATAATCACTCATTCTGTACAAATGGAGTCTTGTCAAGGTAGAAAGTAGGCCAAAAGTGCGAAAACGAAAAGTATGATTTTTTGTTTTCGCATTCTCTGATAAAAAACATGTGATAACATTGCGCATTGACTTAGGAAAAAACCGAAACCAAAGCAAGCACCGACACAAAAAAGTGCTTTTTATGCTCCTGCTCTTGGTATGGCGATGGTTGGTGTAATTAGTAAGTTGGTGGCGTTGTTCGTCATTGTCGGCGGTTCAACTCCCATTGCTTACTCTTGACCCATTCCTGCCATCCTTTTTTTTTTCTTCTCTTTTTTGTAAATTCCTTTTTTCTTTTTTTTTTGCTTAGTATCCGTATGGTAATGTCGTGATCTGGTTTTCTTTTAGAGGTTGAATTACTCTTTTAGTGTAAGTAAATGAAAATATCTTTTGTAAATGCTCTGACGTAATTGTTTTTGTCTTTTTGTTTCTTGTTATTTTGCTGTTGGTATGTATGATTACATTTCCAGCCTCTGCTACATTCTTTGCTATACACTTTTCTCCTTTTGTTTCTAGTAGGTCTTCTAATTCTTCATATGCCTTTTTAGATAGTTCAGTGTCTTGTACTTTCAATCCATTGCTTATGATACTAAACATATTAACCAAGTTCAATTTTTTACAAGTCTCGTAATTCATTGAAAATCCTTTTAATTTCATTTTGGTTGTTCCATCATTTAGTATGTAGCCGTGTGATTTAGGTCCTGCTCCAATAAATGTGGTTATCCTTCTGCTTACCTTCGTCTTTTTGTCTATCAATTCGTCTGTCCATTGTCCCAATAAATCACCAGTCGGTATTGTTGTCTGTCCATCTTTCTCATCTACGGAATAAATTACGCTGTCTGTGTCGTGATATAACACTCTATTACCTAATCTGTCCATCATATCATACAATCTCATTTGCGCATGTGCTGTTGTAAATAGTGCTACACAGATATTTGTATTGTAGGGGTCAGATACTTTTTCAGGGTGTAGGTTGTAAGATAGTTCTAGGCATTCTTTGTTTATCATATTGATAGATACTTCATTTATCTTCTTGTCATTTAGTATTTTGAATAGTTCGGCTTCACTCCTTATGATTTTTGTTTGTGTCTTGTTGTTTTGTTGTCCAAATTTTCCCCATAGTGAGTTAAGACATAGTTTCGCTACTGCCCTTCTTCCTTCATTCTTTTCAATCTTGCTTTTGTCCAATTTGATTTTCATTTTTTCTTCATAGTCCTTAATGTAATTGTCTTTGTCTTCTTCTGTAATGACATTTGATGGATAGCCACTTGATTCCTGTTTCACTCTTAGAAAGGTCTTAATATATTCTTTGAATAGTTCAGTTGTCTGTTCATTCCAATGCCATAACTCATAAGTTTTGATCAGTCTGTAGCCTTTTTGTATGGCTTTGTAAATAAGTGGTTTGCCCATGTGCCTGTAAGTGTTCTCTCTTCGTCTGTGTGTTGGCATTTGTCTTGTAATCCTTCCTTTCCACATTTATTACATAGATAATACATCATCTTTCCTCTATCTTGACATGGTAGAACAGGATGAATTAGTCCTCTAGGCGGAAGTATTTTTATTTTTGCTACACCAAATGCTGTTTTATTATTCAACATATCATAGACATCTTTTCCTCTTATTGTTTGGTGATGTTTCACAGGATAGGGGTCATAGTACATGACAGTCGGATAGAGAGAGCACACATCTATATACTTTGCATACTGATATTCACTCATAGATTTCCAGTATAGAGATAGAGCATTCGTCCTTCCACCAAACATCGCATGTCGTGGATTGATTGCTTCTTGCTCAATTAATGTCTCTTCTATTTCTCCTTTGAATTCTTCCTTTGTTCGTATTCTGTTCCATTGACACCCCCATATTGTTATTAATTGACTAACTTCCGGATGTTGCTTGATTAAAGTTTCGCGTAGTTTAGTTTCTTTGTATAGTTGTCCAAATGTTTTATTCACAGACCTTTCTCTGTTTAGTTCATTTCCATTGAAACACTCAGGACACCCATGCCAATAACAACCATGGAACTCATATGCCGTTTTTGTCTTTTCGTCATATCCGTCTAAGTAGGCTTTCACACCTTTGGGTAAGTTTAGTATTTTTTCTTTACAATTTAGACCATGTTGAATTTTAGCATTGTCCTTTTTTTCTCTGTATGCTAACCACTCCACACACATACGACTTGTTTTTGCTTTGTCTGTTCTGTTTGTCGGTATAACTGCTATGCTGTCCTTAGGCATGTAGTTTGCTTTGAATAGTGCCATACATGTAGAGGCAATAGTTGTGTATTGAAATGGATCAATTCCGAACTCCATAAATTGTTCCCTAAACTCAATACACCCCCGTCTTAGTATATCTACATCACTATGACAATATTCAATCATTTCTTTATTGAAATCAAATACTTTGTCTTTTGCTCTCCATACCATTTTATGAAATCATCTCTTTTATTCTTTGAGAATGAGTTATATCCGTAATCGTCCATGTCTGGTATTTTGCCTATGTATGTTTGATTGTCTGTTTTGTTAAAGAAGTGAGGAAAGTATCCTTTCTTCAATTCAGTAATCCAAATGTGTCAGGAAAGTCAGATAGATGCATAGTTAGAAATGATAAACTATCTATAAATCTAATCTGTTCTTTCCCATTACCAATAGACATCATCATTATTTTACCACCTTCATATATCACAAATGGAGTTATTCCTTTTTCAATCAACCATTTCAATACAAATTGACAATCATATCCCCGTGCATTATGTGCTATGAATGTATAACCCTTATGTTTTACACCCAATGCCCACTCACAGAATTGTTCCATGTTTTTATGTATGATTGGTGTGCTGTCGGAGGGGGTTTCACCCCCTACCATACCCCCACCTTGTTCGCCAAGGGTTTGGAAGGGGCGGGGCCCCTTCCATCGAAATATTGACTTTCAGAATGATTGATAATATGTGTTCCTGTCTCTTGATTTGCTTCAAAATCAAAGAATACATATTTGGTTGATGGTTCATGTATCACTTTTTTCTTTAACTCACATTGGTGTGATAGAGGTTGTAGTTCTTTGCAGTTCCTACATTTTTCATATCCACATTTATGTTCTCCTTTGTAAGTCTTAGCACAAGTGATACATTTTTTCTTTGTGTCGCATAACTTATTTTGTTTATGATGATTGAAACATTCATCATTCGGAAACTTTCTATTACACTCATTGCACATTTTCCATTTTGAAATATTGTCATATCCTTTACATCCTTCAGTTTGACATATATTACATTTGAATTCACATGCGTGATTATGTTCGTATCCCTTCATACATTTCTCTCAAAAGTTTCGTTTTGATAAGAATGCTTTCATGCTTGTTATGGTGTCGTAATGGTTCATTGTTTTTAGTATGTATATGTTCCTTTTGTCCTTCATCTCAGTCTTATAAACTATTTTGTCTGGATATTCAACAATAACAATGTTGTAGTCAATGTGCTTAGCAAACTCACTAATTTCAGAAAGCACTCACAAATCTTTCATGACACCAGCCTCCTCGTGCAGTTTGTTTGCTAGTTCATCTTGAATTCTGCGTCCGTCCTTGATTTGTGAATACTTTGGATGCTTTTCTATCTTTGCTTTTGCTACAACTATTGCACTTGCCAAACATATGTTGTTTTCATTTCTTATTATTATTATACCTTTCTTTTTATACATGTCTGTTTCAGTTATTGCTTTCAATCTTGCTCCTCCTTCAGGCATTCTCACACCCACAAAATTGAAATCAATCAATTCCATAGTTGCTCCTTCTTCGTCCATATAGTTTTCGTCGTTTGATTGCAGTATAGATTCTAATCTAGTCAGTATATCTTCTAAATTGAAATCTTTTACTTTTATTAATTTTTGGTTTTGTACATTCCAAGTTGAAGGAATAGCACTAATACGTATTTGTATTAAGTCATTGTCTTTGTAAAGTGTTTTAAAGTCTTCAATTATGTATCCTATCATACCTATAATACCCTCTAATAGAAACTTTTTCACTTTTTGAGACATTGATTTACTTAATTTAATAGTATATACCGATTGCCCCACAGGTAGTTTGTGTTCAGTGTCTATACTTATTAGTTTATAGCCATTGAATTCTATTACTTGTGGTTCGACATATTTTCGTTCCCTTTGTTTTCGCTCAGGTTCAGAATAAAACCTTTCAGGGCCAGATAGTGCTCCCCTTGTCGTTGTTATGTCATAAAACCCAGTTCCGTTTGGCTTTTCAACATATAACTTGTTTTGCCTTATCTGATATGTTATTTTTGCTTCCGTCAACTTGTCCAAGTTCCATGTGTGTCCGCCATAGTCGATGGTGTTTGCCATATATTGATTGGAATATATTTTTTCCAAAATATTTTTATTTATATATAAAAAATATATATATACATAAAATATTATCTTATCTTTAATATGAAATTTAATTTTTTTTTCAAGTCTCAATTTTCACCTACAATATTCTGGAGTCTAATAAGGTCAGCCTTGGTTTTTCTCTTTTCTCTTTTGATTTTCTCAG
>WBZZ01003224.1:60000-77500 GCA_019918135.1 Paulinella micropora
ACAGCGGATTTCTCTAGTCTGACTTGGCGAGACGCTACCGTGTGAAAAAAGATAAGTAGCTAGTGGAAGAGATAGTAGTAATAGTGAAAACAATGATAGCTGTTGAAGTAGAAAACAGCGGATATGTCTAGTCTCCACTGGCGAGACGTGACCGTGCGAAAGAAAAGATGATAGCTGATTAAAAAGATCATATTAAGATAGTGAAAACGATAATTACTGTTGAAAAAGAAAATAGCAGATGTCTCTAGTCTCAACTGAACGCTACCGTTGACAATGGTGATAGTGAGTGAAAACGATAACTGCTAGTGAAAAGGATATTGAGGAGCTGGTGGAAAAGATAATTTATGAAGAGATATACTACCTCGTGCTATCATCAAGCCTGCTGGTGAAAAGATAACAGCTGGTAAAGGGATATGCCCCACAAATTGCTTCAGCAGCCAACTCCTAGCTTTCCTGCTGCGTGAGGGAGTGTGTCCCTCTCTCGCTTTCATGCCTGCCCACATAGTTCTCCTTGGCCCGTCAGAACAGACCCGAATTCTGCAGCAACAGCTCGTGCGGAAAGACATCACCCCAACATCCCCTGTGGTGATTTTTTTGTTCGTCGAAATTGTAGCCGTGCAATCTGTAAGTTCTCCCACGACCCTTCAGTGTGGTCCTCCTCCCCCAACAGAGATGATCGGCGGAGTCGATGGTTGGCGGAGTCGTGGCCAGCGTCGTGGCAACAACAACAACAACAACAACAACAACGACAACAGCAACAAGGACAACAAGAAGAAGAAGGACAACATGGACAACATGGACAACACGACGACGACGACGACAACAACAACCACTGCAGCAGCAGCAGCAACAGCAGCAATAGCAGCAGCAGCAGCAACAACAACAACAACAGCGGCAGCAACAACAGCAGCAGCAACAACAACAAGGACAACAACAAGGACAACAACAAGGACAACAACAAGGACAACAACAAGGACAACAAGGACAAGGACAACAAGGACAACCAGGACAACAAGGACAACGACAAAAAAGACAACAAGGGCAAAAAAGACAAGAAGGACAAGAAGGACAACAAGGACAACAAGGACAACAGTGCTTCCACTACAACTCAGTCCTTTGAGCTTCCATGGCCGCCTCCTCTTGGCCCTTACTGTCACGCCCAAAAATGTGCTGGCCCCCCTTCGAGGCGCTGCCACACGTGCAAGTGTGCAGGCTACTGGTGAAGCAAAATTAGACAACGAAAACTATTACAAGAACGAGACAACAGAGCCAGGTCTGCAGCGGACTAGATGGCCTTGGACGCAGGGTCAGTTCTGCCTGAACGTACTTTGAATTTGGTCCAGGCAAAGTAGTCAGCGTACCCATTTTTCTCATAAGCTTCTCGCAGACCATAGTTTTTACAGATGCCGTTGGTTTGGCCAGTCCCTTTTCTGGCGCGCATTTGACATTTAATTGCTTCGCTTTTGCTTAGCTCATGACTCAGTCAATGCGTTCAGCATTTTTTGTTTCGGGTCGTCCTCACCTCCGCGCTGAGTTTAGGCGTGCGGCTCGTTTTTGTTTTTTGTGGGTCTTTGGTGATGGCTGGAGCCCACCTGACTCTGTTTCATGATTTTTGGTTTCGCCGGTATATTTGCTCTCTCGCTTCACGTTCGACTCATGCGTTCACTTGAGTTTATGCAGACCAACCTATGTTCGTTTACGTTCCTTTCTTCCGACCATTCACCAATTCTCCATCTCTGATTTGCCATCCTTTTTCTATTCCTGTTCAATTCTCCTTCTCTCTCTCTCTCTCTCTCCCTCTCTCTATCTATCTATCTATCTATCTATCTCTCTCTCTCTCCCTCTCTCTCCCTCTCTCTCTCCCTCTCTCTCTCTCTCTCTCTCTCTCTATCTATCTCTCTCTATCTATCTATCTCTCTCTCTCTCTCTCTCCCTCTCTCTCTCTCCCTCTCTCTCTCTCTCTCTCTCTCTCCTACCTTCGATTTTCGTTTTCACTCTCCTCTTTTTGACCCGCCTTTTCTTCGTTTTTCCTTTGTTCCTCATTCCTATTTTCGTTCCCCTTCATTCTCGTTCCCTTTTTTTCCCCTTTTTTCTGTTCAACATCTTCTTCCTCTCGTTTTCACCCTCCCTTATTTCGCCTCCCCCACTTCTCCCCGTCGTCTGCTTTTTTCTCTCTTTGTTCGTCCCTGTTTTTACTTATGTTCGCCTACTGACATGCTTCCTTCTCAGCTCTACGAAAAGCAAACGCGTTCTCCCCCTTCCATTCCTTGCTGTCTTTAAACTTACTCGCAGGTAAGGATTCCCCCTCCTCACTCTCGACCCTCGTTGCTACTTCCTCCTCTTCATCGCCACTCACTTCGTCTGAGACACTGATGATCGTCTTCACTCACCAAACCTTCATCTACGTCGTGCCCCTGCCCGTCGTCACCCTCGCTCCCCTGATCTCCCCTTGTTCCTCAGTGTTCTTGCTCTGACTCGGTAGCTTCTGCAGAAGTGCTAGTGCACAAGAAAAGAAGCACAGCATGCAGCTGTACCAAACTAGAAATTTTTGCAACATCAAAAAAAGACTAAGGGCGGCAAAGATTTCCAACCGTGTGCTTACTGTCAACTAGCAATATAATAAACAAAAAAAACATGGAAGAGTAAGGGGAGGGTACGTGTAGTCTGGGTCGTCAGAGTGGTCGCTGGGTAGGTCTTCCAATATACACACGATGCCGACAAACAAACCATGAGGAAAAAACAAAGTGTGTGTATATATAAATGAAAGTCGACTTACTCGTCAAATCGACGGGTGACGTTTGTGCAGTGACTTTTCTGCACCCTCAGGCTTGCCTTCCCCAGACCCACCCTAGTTGAATTCCTCCTCCGGATGATTGAGGCTAACTGATTTTCAAAGTTGACAGTGTAGAGGCTTCAACTAAGGATCTCAGAGGCAATCATGGGAGACTCCTCCTCGTTTGCACTGTCCCAATCGACCCTGGCAGAACTTGTCCTTTATGCTGCCATACGGTCGGGCTACAGTTCCATCTACTGATGGTTTGAAAGTTTCGTTTCAAGTCGTCCAATCCGTACTGAGGCTATTTATGTTGGGCATATTTTTCACCTCATTCCCTGACGTGAACACGCACACGGGTCTTCAGAAGTGGCCAGGCTCAGGGAGTGCAGACATGAAGGTGGAAAAAAATCGAAAGTTGCAATTTCCTCAAAAAACATGGTCCCGAAAAGCAGAAAAAAACTGGTTGGCACCTATTTTTGATAACACTGCTTAAGAAGTTGAACAGAATAGAAGGTGTTAGAAGTCGGTTTAACGTCTCCCAGGCGTCCCCGGTTGACTATCTAACCAGCTCCTGTTACCGAGACCAAATATTTAATAATATAATAACTGTCTAACGACTTGTAGAATGAGGAATACATAACATAGAAGGGACTCCGTACTCTCCAATCCAAGGTAAACCTACAGACCGGAACATAGAGTAATGCCATTATATACCGGATGGGCCGGCACAATCCCCTCTCCCCCCCGAGCGTGCCCTCGTCAGGATGCGCGAGAAGTCGAGTTAAGACCAGCCGAACCAAACCGAGATAAAATATGAAAATTATCTCGAGAGATTGTCTGTGACTGGAAACTTCCCCTCAGATAAATTGCACACCCCGTATTATCCTAAATTCACTCATCGTCCCCCCCACCTAGTGTGAGTCTATACTACCCCCCGGATAGTTATTGATAAATTCCGTGTTTGTCCGATTTAAGCCCATCGGTTCCGCATTATTCCCCAGATTCGAAATCCGATTCGCTTCTATTGAATCAGAAGAAAAATTTTGCGTGAGACTACTCACGTAAAATGCATTGCCCAATTTCTGCCGTCACCATAATCCTGCATAAACCCTCTTGTGTAACATTTGAATCCATGAAAATTACCATGTAACTAGTGGTAATTTGATCATGGCAATCATCCACTTCCACTCAAACGTCTGTAATGCACCCCAACGATAGCTCGTAAAAAGTCGGTAATACAACCAAACACAGTCCTCAAAGATGAGAATGATGTCTCGTTATATTAGCTCAGTGAAGCCAAAAAGGAAAACGGCAACAGACCAGGAATAAAATGGCATCAGGTCCAATCCGGACAAATAATACTGAAAAACAAGCTGGTGCACCTGTCACCAGGAAAAGATACTTTTTACCGGCTATCCGGGTGGTGATGCCTACAGTACCCCCTCACGATTTTATGACGGAAATAGCATTTTCGTCATACACCTTCTGATTTCTTTCTGCAAATAGTATGCGCTATGGAGTCATGCCACACAGCGCATCGACCCACGGATAGACGCTAAAAGACGTTAAATATATCCTCATACGGCACGTCAAAGCGGATTCTCCAGCCATTCTTGTAGATGTTTGAACTCCTTCCCCTCAATCTCTTTTTTTTTTTTTTTTTTTTTTCTGCAGTAAGTCAAGAACAAACGTACTATTAATAAAAAAATTCCCCCTTTGATCTCCTTCTTCTTCTTATCATTATTATTATTATTATTATTATTATTATTATTATTGTTATTATTATTATTATTATTATTATTATTATTATTATTATTATTATTATTATTCACAGGGAGATCGTAAGTACATTGTCTTTTTTAATGACATACCCTTGTATAAGGCGGATATCCTATGATATAGTATTAGGGGGCCAGTCCTAATAGCTATATCCGAAGTCGAGGTGTATGTACCCGACCCTGCGATATACCGACACAAGTAGAGATTGACCGTGCTCAGGTACGACAGTATATAATCTATCGTAAAAAATAATTTAATGAAAGTTTCAGAGAACATTTCATTTTCGAGAACATCATCCCAGGACTTGGAACGGGTCATACCCGGGAACACCATCGCTCAATACACTAGCGATCCCCGTATACGGTGTAGTATCATCGTCGATCGACCTTTTGCACTCGTATGTTGCGATCGACTGCCAAGTTATATCACTGAGTCTTTTTAATATTCATATTGATAACTGATGATGCATGATCAAATCATGATACGCCGTGGGCAATCAACCAGTTTGTTTGAGACGCATAAAGAAAAATAATTTCTTTGTCACTGCCTTCGTCGTCTGGCGCGGATTTCTTTGCCTGGTGGAGGACCACCAACAAAAGTCAGATCGAACTTTGACTGTTCGAGAATGTCCCAGATCTTATTAGGGATTCCGCCCAACGATAATTCAAAAGGGATATCAAGCACTCCTCTTGGCAGTGTCTGAATGGTCCACGCAGTGTAATTTGTCTCTGGGAGTAATTGTATCATCCCATGTCTCGAGACTTTTTGCGTCTTTATATACTGGCAGATAATGTCTTGCCTTTGGATCCTCAACCGGGTCCATACTTCTCCAAAACTGGAGTATCGGTTGTACTATCTTTGCGGCTGATGATATTTTGAGTGTCCGTGTGACACGCATCTGTCGTGGGACCGCCACGACCCGCATCAAGTATAAGTCTGAGAGAGTGTCATCAGCGACATGTTGTTCCGCTAGTCTCATCAAATAGAAAGCATCTTTCACCCATGCGATGGTTGCTATCGCATCGCCTTGCTTCCATCGCTCATGGACAATCTCAACGTTGCCCGCGTTTGGGTCAGTGTCCGTCCCCTCCTCCTCCTGGTGGACGTCCTTTGATCCCATCGACCTCATCGCCTTCCTCGGTTAGTCGTTGATAAGATCATTCCGCGCTCTCCTTAGCTGCGCCTCTGTGATCTTCTCCTTCTTTCCGCTATGCTCTCGCGGAGACTTGGACTGAGTCCCCACTGCGCTTATGCGGTCAGTCTTCTCCTTGCTGTCCACCTCACTCTCCTCCTTCTCAGCTATCGGTGCCCGATAAGCATCGTCTTGGTCTATGCCAGCCTCCTTGTGGATGGGCGGCACCTCTTTGAAATCGTCTTTCATCCGTTTTAACGCCTCCTCAACGGATTCATCTTCCAATAAGAAGGGATCATACTTAATCAGCCTTCTTACATTCACAATTTGCACCTTCCCTCTACCCCTGATCTTGTAGTTCAGAGGTCCCGTCTGTTCCATAATCTGATAAGGTCCTTTCCAGTGAGTGAACAGCTTAGAGCTGACTCCTTTCGGGACCTGAGGATGATACAACAGTACAATATCCCCGACCTGGAATTTGATCTGATCCAAGTGCGCTTGTCGCACCCCTTCAGCATCAGTCTTTCGGCGCTCCGCCTCTCTATGCGCCCTGACTATTTGTTCCGCCTCCATTTTCACTCTAAGTCTCATCCCAAACAACTCATCCGCATCCGCCCAAGTGTCTTTTGGGTGAAGGAGCGAAGTCGGGATATCAGGCTCACGCCCATATACTAACTGATATGGCGAGATTGAGCTCTTCGAGCCTAACGCCGTAGAGGGTAGACAGTTCATTGCAAACGCAAATGATGGTGCTGCCTCGACCCATGCTCTTTGATTCTCCTTCTTCGTGCAATACATCTTTAGTGAGGCTTTGAGGGGTCTGTGTACCCGCTCGATTTCCCATTTGCTCGCGGGTTATAGACAGTAACATATTGCCATTTCATCCCGTAATACTTAGATAGTTTGTCGATGACCTCGTTATTAAAGTCCGAGCCTCGATCAGAACATATCTTTCTTGGTACTCCGATCTGTGATGATCCTATCGATCAGCGCCTCGGCCGTCGTCTTGCCGGTAACGTCTTTGACAGGGATGATCCACACATAGTTGGTGGCTCTGTCAATAGCCGTGAGGAGGTATTTGTAACCATCCTTCGATTCTGGGAAAGGTCCCACATGATCAATGTGTATAAACTCAAACATCCCCGCATGAAGAGGAAATTCGCTAATCAGGCCGAAATTTGCCTTCAGTGGTGTTTTGTTTATCTTGCACGGGATGCATGCATCCACCGCCTGATCTATCTCCTCCTTCATCTTCTTCCACCAGAATCGCCTCGCTACGAACATATGAGTTCGTTGTCGACCCGGATGCGCCAAAAGTGGGCAATTGTGGGCTGCGACAAATATAAATCGTCTCAGACTCTCCGGTACCCAAGGGTCCATTTGTCCGGCTGTGACGCATAGCGACCGTGAAGGCCCTTGTACCACAGTAGACCATCTCTCCATCCCATCTCCTTCATCTGATCTTTGATCGCTTTCGTCATCTTCAGCTCATCCGGGTTCTGATATAACTGTATCAGTTCCTTAAACTCCGGATCTTGAGCCTGTTGTTGCCTCCATGCGGTAGGCGAGGCTATATGGATAGTACCATCTTCTAGCCGTATCCCGATTCTTTCCGGGTCATCGTCTAGGTCACTTCTCCGCTCTTGAGGAGGCTCCGCATAAACATCCTGCGTCTCCTCTTCCTCTCTTATGTTCGCCTTCGCATTCTCATATACCTCATAGGACCACTCAGCGTCCTCCTGGGTATGTAGCTCACAACATATCCCGTGATCCGGGCCTTGTGGACTGCCTGTGCAGTCATATCGGACTCCACTCCCCATCTCCATCGCCTCAATGTGGCTGACCTCATACACCTTGTCAGTGGACAAGTATTCCATCTCCACCGTGGACACCAACGCCGATACTTCTGAGTTTAACTCTAGCCTAGAGAGGCTATCAGCGACCACATTTCGCTTTCCCGGTAGATGGACCATTGTAAAATCGAAACAAGACAAGAACGCTACGAACATGTGAGTTCGTAGTCGACCCGGATTCTCCACGTCTCCTCCATATCTTCCTTCATCATCCCAGCCCTCTTCTACTCCTCCTCCTACTCCTTCATCTCCTCCTCCTCCTCATCCTTCATTCAGTCCTCTTCCACCTCCTCCTCCTGCTTCTTCTTCTTCTCTTCTTTGTTCTGCCTCCGAGAATTCACTCACTTCGGTGGTCTCTGTCGACATGATGTCGTAGTAGTAATTAACAGGAGGACAGTGTCAGCTCCTATGTTTGGTTTTTGTTCGTTTGTGTTCTGTTCCTCCTTCAGACGATTGACTAGTGAAGAGAGAAAGTAATAGAGAGGGTAGAGTGAGATTCCCTGTCCTCTATGAAACACTGTTTGTATGTTTGTTTTTGTTTGAGAAAAATAATCTTTGATACTTTCTCCGATTTCTTGTTCTACTTACTCAGATTACTTTCTCCTCCTTCTTTTCTATATTGTATCTAGTATGATGCACTTGGACCTACACACAAATAGTAATAGAGAAGCTAGAAAAGCTCTCCTTGAGAAGTCGACAGTCGGTCGGATAGGTTCTCATGTCCCGCTGCTGCTGCTGGCTGCGCTTGTCTTGTTGTCGTCACCACCCTGTTGAGCTCTGCGCTTCCTAGTAGGCCTTGGGGTCCTTTGTCCAGCTGCAGCTGACATCTCGATTTCCCAAATTCAAAAAACAACCGGAAAATTTGCTCTAATTTGTGCTAGAGCCATCTCAGGGTGAAGGGGTTGTCTTTGTAATGTTCAAAATTTTGGAGCGGGAACAATAGTTCCCGCTTAATTTATTACCGTAATTAACACTGCAGCGTTCACTTTTCAGTCTCCCTTATGGCCCACCCACTGATATTTGTGAAATGACGCTTTTTGTTTTTATTCAATGTCTTAGATCTAGCAATGTTTAGTAATTAATAGACTCAGGCTAGTCAGGGAACCTCCACGCGCAAATTATAGCTATTAATATAAGTCATACCTTCATCTATGGTGGAAACCTACTTATTCAATCGAGCGTATTAAACGAAAGTATTAATGTTATTAATATTAACTTGGACCTGCCAACGTACGTATACGTTATACTGCAATTCAGGGGAAAAAATATCTGTAATGTATTAAAATTTTCTGTTTTAACCGGGGTAATTCTGGATAAACGTGAAAAGAACATCATGAAAGCAGTTTCAGCCATCGAAAAACAGTGTAGCCTTGCAATTTCTGCTTGAGCAGGTGATTTTTATAACATATTTTCCGGAACTGATATCGATATCGATGTCTTCAAATGCACTAAAAAAATCACATAAATCGATATCGATCATTTTATGGAATCCGTAGAAAAAAGTCCAGCTGTCGGCAAACACTTTATACATAAAAGTTGTAAGTGTGGGAAAGCTGTTGCCCCCCCCCCCCCCAAAAAAAAACTAAAAAAGTTTGGTCCAAAAAAAACCAGCCGATGTAAACTAAATTTGTGAGTTTTATGCATAAAAGCATTTTGCACTCCTTGAACTGACTCAGTGAATTAAATTCTGTTGCACTGACCATTTCCAGATATTGAAACAGTAGCTTGAGTAAAAAAATTTTAATTGACATCAGGTTAAATTAAAACTGATGTCATTGGAAACGACACCTGACCCGTTTATGCATAAAAGTGCTACATTAACACTGACTAGAACAGCCACACAAGGATCAGCCTGAATGTTAATCTTGACCTAAGTCTTTTGTAAATGCAACTTCCTCACTGAAAAAACTTTTTATGCAAAAATTTCGACCGGTCGTACCGTGCCCAATCTTTCAACCCTGGCGGGCGTTGACGGAGTCGGGTGAGTGTCAAAATCCCCACCGAAGCGTGCCATCCAGGTTCTTGCCTGACTGCGCGTGCAGAGATGCGTAAGGGCTGACGAAGTGATTGCTAGCTAGCAACTGCTTCTGACTCAGCGTCGGTGGCAGAGCCTTCCCAGTCAAGTCATCTGAAGTGATGTCATCGTCACTGTCTGAGGTACACTGGGAATCGCTGTGAGCCATTTCTTCTGTTTCATCTCCATCTTCAGCTGCGTCCAGCTCTGCTTCCCCTCGGCGCCTGCGCCTTGGTCGCGGTAACATTCTTGGACTCCTCGCCAGTGACCCTTCTCCGGGGCCGTCCCCTGCCTTTGCATCCGCCGCAGACATTGCTGAATCTCTTCTGTGCAAACTTGCCTGCGACAATTCCTGCTCGCCTTGCGATGGCTGTAGCTCCCTGTTGCCTTGCGATTCTGCCTCCTGGTAATCTTCCAGCGGATCATCCACGACTCCATCCTCAATTGCTGCAGGAACAGTGACAGCCGAAGGGCGCTTGCAGCGCTGGACGTTTCTGTCGAACTGAGGAAGAACATCATTCTTGACTTGCAACTCGATCTCGAATGGAACAAGCCTTCATGTCATCCTTGGAATACCAGTCTTCGGCTGCGCCAACAGGGTACATTCTCACAGTTCCCAATTCAATTCTTGCGACAAGCTTCAGTAAAAATTGTATGCCGCCTCGACGTCTGGACCCCGAGGCTCAATCTTCTGCCCGTCCAGATCATGGGAGCTTTTGCCCAGGTTGTCACGACTGTGGGTCAGCAACAACAGCGTTTTTTGTACGTGTTGAAGATCAAACCACATCGGGTCGCTCAAGGAATGCTTCGCGACGGTGCTGAGATTCACTTCAGATTTTTCTTCAGAGAACATCCTGGGGTCATGCTGAAGCGCTCGCCAAGCAGGGTGGTTCACACTTCGCCAGTAGTTCAACAGCAGCAGGTGCAACGTCAGGACATGTGTGTACTCGTTGCCTTTGAAGTGCAAAAACACATGCAAAGCTCTGTGCAAGTACACCCAAATTTTTTAGGCAAGTTTTCATGAATGACGCAACCCATGTCCTGGGCCTGCACAACAATAACAACAAAAACAACAACAACAACAACAACAACAACAACAACAACAACAAAACTGCATTTGTGAATGGTGGAGCTGAGCCAAAGACTTACCACGGGCATGAACACTCAAACAACGTCAAAAGACTTCGGAGTGCTTTTGTAGCTTCTTCTGGAAGGGCAGCGTTGTCAGAGCTGTCCTGGATGTCCTTTCTCACGTGAGGGTAAGCTAGTCGCATGTAAGCCATGATTGCAGTGATTGTCTTCAGCCGGGGCTTGATGCAGATTTTTTGTCAGGACTGGGTTCGTTTCTCAAGATGTAACAGTGCCTAGTTCATGGTTGGGCTGGACAAGAGCAGATTGATTTCAGGCACTTTCGGCCGCTCTCGCTTTCACTTGCCTTGCCTCTTCAGTCGTTGAGATAGTCTTTGATGTCCCAGTTCTATTTTTTAATTTTTGATTAAAACTTCATGTCGACGTTCATATAGATTGCTGTGTATTTTATTAACAGTTTTATTTTTCCTGCTTGCTCTTGTCTGAGTTAAAAAAAAGATTTACCTCAGGTATCGTTGTTTCGTTTTTCACTAAGGTAGCTTCTTCTTTCCTGGCCCATTTCATTCATGCATGTGCATTGTTTACTTCTTACGGTTACATTGTGTTCCTGTTTACCTTATCAGATCTTGAAGAGTCCTGTCGTTATTTTTTCTTCACACAACGTTGGTTCTAGTTATCCGCAGGATTTTTAGGACACGCTTCTGTTTGTTGTGGTGTTTGATTTTGATCGTTCATAGTTTTCGATTGATTTTTTTCTCATCTAAGTTGTAAATACTTTTGTCGCAAAAATTTGCTGACATTTTTGGGCTTCTCAAAACCACAATGCAAGTTCTTTGCAAACAAAGTATTTATGTAGTGTCAAAACAGAGGTAGACTGTAAGAAGCTGGGTTTTTTGATGAACTGTTTCTTCCGAACTTACTAGGTTTGCCCTAAGTGGAGAGATACATGCTCTAAGACTTTGTACCTTTGTCTTTCCAATTTGGGCAATCCTGACCTTAATTATCTTACTCAAACAAATTTGTTTTGGAGACGTGGAGCAGCCGGATACATGGTCACTGACAGACAAGACGCTGTTGATTGAATTCTGCGCGCGGTACATTTGTATACCACGCGCAGAATTTAACCATTTCTTCAAAGTTCAAATCCTCGCAAGTTTAAGACTTTAGAGGATGATCGAAATGAAGAAGAAAAATAAGAAGCCTTGTTCTCTGTGGATGGACTGATTCTTTTGACGTAGTTGAGCGTGTCGACCTCAGACGTAATATGTTTCTTTTTGCCTCACATTTCCTTACCGTGTGTTGATGACTGCATGTCCTGATCCAATCAATCAAGCCACGCCTCGGACATATGTTCATTTAGTACCTGAAGCTGTCATTTTGTTATTGATAAAATCTGCAGACTTGACTCTAGTCATTGCGTTTGCGATTTTATCTTAGATTTCAGACAAACTTTAGTTGATTAAAATACTTTATGTGTACATACTCCAGGATTGTCTTTTTTTCATTCATTCTTGGCGCAAGTATACATAATTTCAGTTCACACAATGGTGGTTCCACTTATCCTCAGGATTCCTAATACTAATTTATGTTGTAGTAAAGTTTGGCAACACCTTCTAAATATAGTTTGTTTGAGCAATTCATAGTTTTTTAATCATGTACTTAGACTTTCTTTCAATCCACTGGTGCTTGTTTGTTTCAGTCAATCAGGAAAAGGCAAGACAGACTAAGATATTTTCTGAATACTTTCGGTCCGAAATGGTCATGTGAAAGCGATGAGCAAAATCTTGCTGGCAATAAGGATATTTTTCATTCCAACGACATCCTTACCCACCAAAATTAAATATTCCGCAGTACAAATTAGTGATTCCGCTGCCTTATATGGACGATGTGTTTTGAGACCCTACCGATGGGGTTGTATATATCTTCAACTAGACACTTCCAACTATAACTTCAACCTCGCTCGAGACAACTGTATATATATACAAAAAAGTCCACCAAGGACACCAAAAACGAAACAAAAATCTAGACTGGCAAAGCGCCTGTTTATCCAACAAATTGACTGGCATGTTAGTCGTTTGTTATCGATACCAAGCTAAGAAACGACTATAATTATGCCCCGGATCAGGAGGATTCTCAACCAAAGTGAGGATGCTGGGAAGTTTCATACTGCCGTGAGACCTAACAGGCGGACTTCCTCTGAGCCCCAAGTAGCCTCGGCCATACCGAAGGGATCCGCGGCGCGCTATGAGGGTATACACCAACAATAATAAATACTGCCACAGGCTATATTGTGGTTGTATACTTTATCTCCATCCCAGCCAAGGGGATCCGTGGCATGTTGCAAGTGGTACTTCTGCCGATCTGGTCGCCAAAGAAAGACCAGAGCGGACGAAGTAACAACTGTTTAACCTCCGTCCCGACCAGGGAGCCTGTGGAGCGTTACTGGAAACACGTTGACACACCCTGCCATCCACAGGTGAGATTTGCCAAAGCGCCCGACCAATATGGGAAAGCCAGACAAAAAGGAGTTATTCCTCACATTTGGATGACAAGGGTCATCAAGGGGGGGGGGGTGTAGAGCGAAATTCAAAATTCAAATTTGATTATTAAATCCGAAGTCAAATTCGAATTTCGCATATGTTCCAAAATCCTAATCACTCGGAGTAACGCCTATATTTACATTTCTTACCTTCGATCGCCTACACGATTCCAAGAAGGAAAAGAAGCCTTCAATATCGAGCCAAACCTTGACAGCCCACATATTCCTTCCGCTGAGCGGGACGATTAGCTCTAAGCTCTGTCATCGTTCACGGGGCCGTTTTGTGTACGTGAAGTTCACGGCTAGTCTAGCGTTCACGGAGCCGTTCACGTATCGTGAAATTATTATTCATATTCTAATATTTATAATAAGATTTAAGTTTAAGCTAATAAATGATTCATTTAATCAATTATTACTACTTGGCAATATCAATAAGTTTATCAGTGATATAGAATATTAAAGTTGGGGGAAAAAAAACTAAGTCGAAAAATATAAGCATGATTAGAGGTTTAAGCGTCCGTCTGTCGTTTGATAATTATATTTTGTTTTTATTATAATAAAAATATCTTGCAGGCAGATAATACCGACATCAATACATTAATGTAATATAAATAAGTTGATAACAATATAGCTAACTATTTATCAAAAGGGGAAAAAAGAAAAAAGCATAAAAAACTGTCACTAAGGTTGCTGATTTGCTTTCCATGGTAATTGTAGAAAATGGTTTTAGTTAAAAATCGTTAGTGATTTTCACGTGTGAGAGGGGGTGGTGATTGATGATAAAGTCAAGCATTGAATTATAGCTGCAGGGTTTTGACAAACAAACAAAAGAAAGCCAACTTGAGCATACAAATAACCTAATGTCCATGGGCAGTAAATCACAAAGAAACATATTTACAAAATCGCCGCTGATTCTCAAAACTGCCGCTGATTCACGCGTGTACTGTTATTATTATATACAAAAAATTACAGTAGCTGCCCAAATTCTTCCGTGTCACTCAAGTAATTTTGCCACGGGATTCCTGATCCGAAAGTCTGGGGTAAGGGCAATGCTGATCTCTGGGGTGAGAGCTGCGGCGCAAACGTCGAGGGACTTCCCATATGCGACGCAAATGTGAGACTTCCCATATAGGGGAGCTTGAGAGTGGCTGTGCGGAATCCGCAGCAATGAAAACTCTGTGCGATTCTGAGAGCTTCTGCCAGGGGTGGTGAAGGCGCGGTGCATTGGATCAAGGCATGCATTTGCCAGTCCATTAACTTCACCTTGAAGATCCTTAACCAACTTTTCAAGGGTTTTGATTTTTTTTCCTCTATCTTGCACTTTTTCCTTCAACTTTTTGTCCTCTTCCTGAAGTTTCATGTTTTTTTGGAAGTACTGTTCATGAGCGTCCTGTTCCTTCCACAAATCTGCCTCAAGCTTTTTATATTGCCTTTCGTCCTCTCGTAAGAGCTTTCTCTTCTTCGTCAATGTTGAATGATCTGATTCTAGCCTTTTCCTTGTCTTTTCTAATTTTTCTTTGTCGGCGTTATGTTCCTTGCTTTCAATCTGGAGATTTTTCTCGCTCTGCGCAAGCGTTTTGCTGAGGGAAGCAACTCGCTCTCTTTCCTGGTGAAGGGCAGCTGCAAAAGAGGCAGACAAGGTCGTTCGACAAGAAATCACAAACTCAATCTCACTAGTACCTTCAAAACTGGCTACTAATTCTTGAGAAGCCGCCAGCCGAGACGTCAAATCTTCAGTCTCTTTCTGAGTGAATTTCGACCAAGCTTGCATCTGATGCGCCTTGTCGGCAGACTGCAGTGCACCGGGGCCGACATCTGCGGATCGTCTCTCCAAGGCTGTTCATAATGAAATCATGATTGTTGCAACCAAAAAAAGAGAGAGAGAGAGAGAGAGACTGAGATAGAGAAAGAGAGAGAGAGAGACTGAGATAGAGAAAGAGAGAGAGAGAGAGAGGAGTAACAAATGTTTCGGCGAAACGTGATGTCATGTTTTGCTCAAATTTTTTAGTGACTTTTTACTAAGTTTCAAAATACAAGTCAAACCCACTCAAAATGATGGGGAATGTATTAAAAATTATTAATATCAATAAAAAACATGTTTAGTATTACTTCTAAGGCTTACACCATGCTCCTTGACTTGGGAAAAATATTTTCTGATTTTTCTAAGTCTTTCTGACCAATTTTCAGAGACGGAAATACAGTTCCGGCGAGGGATTATGCTGTAACTAGGTCGCGTTTAATGATTTAAAGATGTTTCAATTTGTTTTTGAGAAATACTAATAGTATTACTTTGGACTTGGATTTTGAAGTAGTAATACGATAAGTAGCAGAAAAGCAATAAATTTCTAAGTCTTTTTGAATACTACTTTGCTACAACTTATATCAACAAAGTATTTAAGTGCAACTAGTGGGGACTGAGTTATTAAAACCAATTTCAAGTTCCTAATCATCTGGTTGCCACTCTTGATCGTCGTCTGACATCAGCGCGTTTGGTAGTCGCACCTTAATCGCGTCGTCCGTGTCCGTTCCTGACTCAGTTCCCGAATCCCGCCCCACATGCTGAATTCTGCGGCGATCGCTGCTCTTGGGGCGGGTGGAAAGCAGAAGCTGTTCGTTGGATGAGATTGAGGATATGTCGTCGTCAGACTTAGCATCTGCGGCCTCAAACATCTGATCTTCGTCCTCCACCATACGCCGAATCGGTCGCCGGGGCCGCGGCTGCCGACCTGCACCACGGCGCCCACGCTTGGGAACTGGTATCAAGGGTTGATCGGAATCGCTGGAGCTATCCTCGTTGTGAAGGGGCCGGACATGGGCTCTACCTCTTCTCGCCCCACCACCGCGGCCACGAGCTCGGCCTTGCCCCCTCCCACCACCGCGACCACGACGAGCACGGCGACCTCCAGCGCCACCTGCGGCTTGGACATCTCCATCGAGAGCACACGCACAAATGGGATGATGCGCAAGGACATTAGCTACCAGCTGTGCTTTCCGGAACTTGAAGTCCTGGCCGTGCCGTGCCAGCCACGCCTTCAAGGCTGGCACGGTCGTGTTCTTGGTCAGAGCTGCAACACCTTGCGGTAGCATCTCATCCACAAGCTCATGAGGGGGGCGCGGAGCGGCAGGATTCTCGAAGTCGTACGCCTTCCTTTCGGCGTCCGTTAGCCGGCGTACGCCTGTCCAGCTTGGATGCTTTGGCGGAGGCCGATCGTTGCGGAAGAAGGTTCGCGGCAAGGACTTTCGTTCTTCTTCCGTCAAGTAAAGGCTAGCGTCAACAGCGGCTTGGCGATCAGGAGGTAGCGCCCAGAGATCCTCGGGAAGATCGTCTAAAACACGAACGTGGGCGGTCCAGATGTGTCCCTTGGTGTCCTTAATCTTGAAATGACCGGGGCGCCCCGGCAACCCCCCCTCCCCTTCCTGTCCGTCCCAATGAATCTGGTCTAGGCAGCCGAGATTGTCTAGTATCGATTCAATCGACTCTTTCTCCTCCGCAGAGCAGTATTCGTTGGCCAAATATCTAGTGTCTTTTTTAATTTTGTCTGTCACCCAGGGCACCTTGGGCAGCTTGGCAGGCTTCGCCGCGTCTGCACAAGGGAGACAAGATAGCAGCAAGGGCGGCTAAGTTGAAATTAAAAAAGATTCTAGATGCAGAAATTACCAGGCGGGCCAATGTAAGGAACAAGGGGATTGCCTTCCGGGTTATCTTCTTCGCCGTGCCAGTGCTTCTGCCCGTCGCCCATTGTCTTGACACGGACGGCAGGGAGGCCATGCGTCGTGGGCTCTTCAGTCTTGTACTGATATGCCAACGGTCTGGAGTGGTACTTCCAGTGCGGGCTGGCGCACGGCGCGAAATACGAATTCCAGTCGTAGTTGGATGCAAGGAGCAAAAGCACGTGGCTATCCTTCTTAGCCTTAGCGAAACCTCGCAGGAATTGAAACAGACCCTGAGCCAAATTGGTAGTAAAGAGCGCCGACTTCCAGCCCACGTACCGAAGGATGTAAAACATCTGGTCCTGCTTGTTGTGGGTATGATTACGCACCATGCGGTGCGACTCGACGAGAACCTTCCAACCTTTGGCAATCAGATGCACGAAGAACAGCTCCGACGTCCCGGCGGTGTTTTCGGAGCCGCCATCCCAGTCTATGTACAACGTTCCGGCCGACTTGGTTGTGTTGTGGAACAGTTCCCACCGAAGCAAGTGGTACAAATAGGTCAGGTTGGAGTTGTTGTCATGTTGTACGTCAGGAAAGTGCACCAAAACAAATTCCTTCTCGTGGGTAAAACTGGTTGCACCCCCAGCGTGGAGCACGCACACCT
>WBZZ01003224.1:87500-140000 GCA_019918135.1 Paulinella micropora
CGTTTTTCTTATGATTATTAAGCAAGGGAACAACATATTCTGATTTAATATAGGATCAAACAAGGAAACATGATATTCTGATTGAACATGCTTGAATACTAAGTTTGAACTTAAAATTTAATTTACACATGATCTGTTATTAATAAGCTGAATATACGTCTCATATACTTTCCCAAGGTACACATAAAAATATGCATGCACTTCCTTTCATTCATCACATAATCAAGTGAATACGTACAACAGGGACTCAGCCCTAGCTTGTAACTCCTAATAAATTATTATGAAGATAAATAAACTAAACAAACTTCATAAGTATTCATAGAATCAATCCTGGCGACTTCTAGTAATCAGTAAGAAGTCGTTGTGAAGACATGTAGATGAACAGGAAAATTTGATACATGTTTTCCACGCAAGTCACAGCTGCTTTTGCAAGTATATATACATAAACACACACACATATATATATATATAAATATCTAAATCCTTGGAAAAAAGTGGACCCTCCCGTTACCCAAAACAGCAGGAGCCGTTACTTTTTTTGAAAAGATGAGTAACGGTTACGGTTTCCCGGGAACCTTTTTCGCAGGAATCTTTTTCGAAGAATTAGTAACGGCTCCCGGAGCCGTTACTCATTTTTCGAAAATTGAGTAACGGTTATCTCCGTTACTACCCTTATAATTTTTCTTATTATTATTATTTTTTATATATTAGATATTTATAATCTATATAATATGTAATAGTAATAAGAAAAATTAGAAGGATAGGAACGGTGATAACCGTTACTCGTTTTTCGAAAAATGAGTAACGGCTCCTGGATCCGTTACTCAATTTTCGAAAAATGTTCCCTGGAAAACGTAACAAGTTGTTTCGCCACATGGTAGTAACGGTTACGTTACGTCGCGTGTGAAACTCCTCCGAGAGAGATGTAATGATGATGAAGAGCCATTAGTGGAGGAGAGTAAGCAGAAAGGAAAAGGGAAGAAGAAGAAGGAGAAGAAGAGAAAGCAGAGGAAGCAGGGGAAGGAGGAGAGGAGAAAGAAGAGACGCATAGCTGTCGAGACAGTGGATGAAGGGGGAAGATGAGGAGAGTGGAAAGGGTGAAAAGGAAGAAGAATAACAAGAAGGAGAAGAAGATAAAGAAGAGGAAGCAGGGGAAGGGAGGAGAGGAGAAAGAAGAGACTCATAGCTGTCGAGACAGGGGATGAAGGGGGAAGATGAGGAGAGTGGAAATGGTGAAAAGGAAGAAGAAGGACAAGAAGGAGAAGAAGATAAAGCAGAGGAAGCAGGGGGAGGAGGAGAGGAGAAAGAAGAGACGCATAGCTGTCGAGACAGGGGATGAAGGTGGAAGATGATGAGAGTGGAAAGGGTGAAAAGGAAGAAGAAGGACAAGAAGGAGAAGAAGATAAAGCAGAGGAAGCAGGGGGAGGAGGAGAGGAGAGTGGAAAGGGTGAAAGAAAGAAGAAGGACAAGAAGGAGAAGAAGATAAAGCAGAGGAAGCAGGGGGAGGAGGAGAGGAGAAAGAAGAGACACATAGCTGTCGAGACAGGGGATGAAGGGGAAGATGAGGAGGGTGGAAAGGATGAAATGGAAGAGAGAGGAGGACAGTGGAAAGGGTGACAAGGAAGAAGAAGGAAAAGAAGGAGAAGAAGATAAAGCAGAGGAAGCAGGGGGAGGAGGAGAGGAGAAAGAAGAGACACATAGCTGTCGAGACAGGGGATGAAGGGGAATTGAGGAGAGTGGAAAGGGTGAAAAGGAAGAAGAATGACAAGAAGGAGAAGAAGATAAAGCAGAGGAAGCAGGGGGAGGAGGAGAGGAGAAAGAAGATACACGTAGCTGTCGAGACAGGGGATGAAGGGGAAGATGAGGAGAGTGGAAATGGTGAAAAGGAAGAAGAATGACAAGAAGAAGAAGATAAAGCAGAGGAAGCAGGGGGAGGAGGAGAGGAGAAAGAAGAGACGCATAGCTGTCGAGATAGGGGATGAAGGGGAAGATGAGGAGAGTGGAAAGGGTGAAAAGGAAGAAGAAGGACAAGAAGGAGAAGAAGATAAAGCAGAGGAAGCAGGGGGAGGAGGAGAGGAGAAAGAAGAGACACATAGCTGTCGAGACAGGGGATGAAGGGGAAGATGAGGAGAGTGGAAAGGATGAAATGGAAGAGAGAAGAGGAGGAGAGTGGAAAGGGTGAAAAGGAAGAAGAAAGACAAGAAGGAGAAGAAGATAAAGCAGAGGAAGCAGGTGGCTACTGTTTCCCGGGAACCTTTTTCGCTTGAATCTTTTCAAAAATTGAGTAACGGCTACGTTTTCACTGGAACCTTTTTCGCTGGAATCTTTTTCGAAAAATGAGTAACGGCTCCAGGAGCCGTTACTTATTTTTCGAAAATTAAGTAACGGTTATCTCCGTTCCTACCCTTATAATTTTTCTTATTATTATTATATATTATATATTAGATATTTATAATATATAATATTTTTAATAATAAGAAGAAAAATTATAAGGGTAGGAACGGTGATAACCGTTACTCGTTTTTCGAATAATGAGTAACGGCTCCGGTCTTTTCGAAAAATAAGTAACGGCTATGTCGGTGGACCCGTGAAATTTTCGACTAGAATTCGACCAAGCAAGGATGATGGACGTGTCTGAAGGCGAATGCCACCAAGAGCTATCTGCCCATGCCACCAACGAGGCTATCGGGGCCAACCCGATACTCATGGGACTACAAGATGCTGACTTTGGAGAGTCAGTGAGACAAGAGGACGGTTTCTTCTCTGTCACCGACGCGATAGCCTCCTTCAAGGGATGCTCTAACAAAGATGCATGGGCTATTTATACCAGACTTAAGCCCCAAGTCGGAGTGTCAACAGCTAGGAAGTCTCCTCGTCCAGTGAGTGCGTAGAGAGCCCACATGGCGCCATGGGTGAAGCGGTGGTCCTTCCAGTAGGCCTCGCCGCCGAAAACCCCTTTGTCCTCATTGTCGAGGGCGCCCGAGAGCCAAATGGTTGCCGGCACGACCGCTAGTAGACGTAATCGGTCGTAGCCACGCCAGGCTAGGTAGGTGTAGGCCGCACGTGCGGGGAGACAGCAGGTGAGGAACAGCGTGCTGTTGTCCATGCCTGTGTACCGCTTTTCTCTGGAACTTTTTTTTGAAAAAAACGAGTAACGGCTAGCAGTTACTCAATTTTTGAAAAACGAGTAACTGTTATCACCGTTCCTACCCTTATTATTATTTCTTGTTAAATACTAAATATTAAATATTAGAAATTTCTAATATTTGATATTAAGTATTTAATAAGAAAAATTATAAGGGTATGAACGGTGATAACCGTTACTCGTTTTTCGAATAATGAGTAACGGCCACCTTTTTCCCGGGAACTTTTTTTGAAAAGATGCGTAACGGCTACCGTTTTCCCTGGAACTTTTTTGAAAAGATTAGTAACGGCTATTTCGGTGGACCCGTGAAATTTTCGACCACAAAAGCTTTTTTTTTTAATTAGTAAACTCGTTTAATACTGTAGTGACATCCGCCAGCGGCTTGTGCCGGATCTCTTGAAATTCGTGCTCCCATACATAGTACATCGTGAATCCGGCCGGCATCGAATCGTGGATGGAAGCGAGGCGCAGCATCGTTTCCTTGTACAGCACGCTGTTGAGCCGCTTGAGCGTTGGCGATTTCTCGTTGTGTTTCGAGTGCTCGGGTGGGTAGCAGTGCCATGCGTTGCCCAGGAATTCGAAACCTGCGTTGAGCCCCTTGTCGTAGCCGTTGAGTCTGTACCTGCGCGGTCCGGGCACCTTGAACTCTCTTCCAGTCGTGTCCTTCGTGCCGTTTGAAAAATGCACGTGCTGGATCTGCCAGCCTTGCTGTTCGAGTCTGTCCCAGACTTCACAGGCCACGATGGACGCTCCTGGTTTGGGCCTCGGGATCAACCCGCGCAGGAATGCATGGCGAGCACACAGTCTCCTTTCACAGTTCTCGTCCCTGTAGCCTGCTGAGATCTTGTCGTCCTCGGGACAGTCAATACATGGGTTCTTTGTCTGGTGAGTGCCCTTAGCCTTGGCATGCTCCACGCAGAGCCTGTTACAGAGACCATTCTCATCTGCAAAAGACGCGGTCTTCTTCGCATCGGCTGGACAATCTTGACATTCCTTCCGTGCTTGCTTTTTTATCTTTTTCTTTGCGTTTGCATCTCTCAGCAGGGTTCTTTTGAGTGTTCTGAGGGCGGGGTACTCTCTCCCGATCTTCTTCGCGCGCTCTCCTGGGATCATTGCCAGCACAATCGGTAGCTTGCTGAAGGGAAGGCAGTCGACGGGGCTGCCTCTCCTGCCATTTGAGCGCACAAATGCAATTCTCTTTATTTCCAGTTGGAGTTCAATCATTGCTAACAGCGGCCGGATTCGCATGTATGTTACACTCGCGTCCTTTTCATTGCATCCTTTAAATGCTGCAATCGCGTCAGTGACGCAGTAAAAGCCGTCCCGGTGGCGCCTGATTTCTGCCGGGTTCACCATCAACCCGTGTGTTGCACCAGTGGCCAGGAGTTTCTGGTCGTTACCCACAGGTACTTCTGCCATTGCCGATTAGTCCGATTATGGCAGAGGAAGGTTGCAATAGAAACGCAACTCTTTTTGAAAAATGAGTAACTGCTCCCGGAAGCGTTACTCTTCGCCAGTGATACGCGCGAAACCGGCACCGATTCGAGCCGAAACTGGCGAAAGAGGCAGCGATACAGCTGAAAGTGCCTGGCAGGAACGGAATTCCTCTTTGCAGTAGCACGTGTCCTACCATAACCGCAGCTGGTTCAAGTTTCACGCAAGACCGGCAAATTTTGCAAGCATGATCCCGACCGTTACTTTTTTTGAAAAGATGCGTAACTGCTACCGTTTTCCCGGGAAGCCACCGGACGCGGGAGAAAAGCTATAGTTACAAACCGTAACTACAGCTAGATACACCAAAATTTAACGCAAGACCGGCGAATTTTGCAAGCATGATGCCGACCGTTACTTTTTTTGAAAAGATGCGTAACTGCTACCGTTTTCCCGGGAAGCCACCGGACGCGGGAGAAAGGCTGTAGCTGCGCCACTGCAGCTACAGCTTTTCTCCTTAATTTGACGCAAAAGCCTGCTTATGAAATGGATGGTCTAAAATAAGCCTGGCCCGGCCGAGTTCTTTCGAATATCGAGATTTTTCGAAAACAAAAGTCAAAACGTGCCTGAACCACTCATACCCGTAACAGCTTCTGTCATTCCTTTTTTCGATCACAAATCAACCAAGCAGGGATGATGGACGTGTCTGAAGGTGAATGCCGCAAAGAGCTCACCAACGAAGCTATCGGAGCTAACCCGATGCTCACGGGACTACAAGAGGCTGACTTTGGAGAGTCAGTGAGACAACAGGACGGCTTTTTCGCTGTCACCGACGCCATCGCCTCCTTCAAGGGATGTTCTGATGCAGATGCAAGGGTTGCTGATAGCTTGTCGAAGGGCAGACCGGTCGACTGCCTGCCCTTCGACAAGCTGCTCCAGGTGCTGGCCCTGATACCAGGCGAGAGGGCGAAACAACTGCGGTCGGAGCAGGCACGAACAGCTCGAGGCCGCCATGCAGCTGGACTCGATCGAGCAGCACCGCGTCGAACCGAGTCCGAAACTCGAGCTCATCGAGCAGAAGATCGCGGTGATTGGCGCACGCAAGAAATGGTGTATCACTGAGTTTGCGGCGCAGCCCGATGCTATTTTCTGCTCGATGAGCTCCTCGGCATCGAGATGGCTGACGGAGACAAACTGTTCTTCGCGACTGAGGCACGCAACAGCGCAAGGCAAGCAGTACAGGCCATGAAAAGTACTGCCTCTCTGCCCACATTCACGGCTACTGCTTCCGCCACTGTACCAGAGCCACCCAAGGCAGAGAGGTTGATGGGAGGAATACCGGTTAAGACCAATGTCTACTTCTGGTGTGCATATTATGTCAGCAGCTTCCACCCTTAATGGCTACGTTTTCCCTGAAACTTTCTTTCCGTGGTAATGCGAAAACCTGCATCTCCAGTGGGGAAAGAGGTCTCTTGTCTCGGCAAACTCAAATTTAAAAGACTTTAATCGCCTGAGACGTGAGCCAGGGTCCGGGGTCAGCCGGCAGAATGGACAATGTACAATGTACAATGTACAATCTCTATTATTCTATTCACTCCTTTACCAATTGTCATTTAAAAAAAACATGTCTAAAGTGTCTAAAAATAACCACTGAGGGGGGGGAGACCTCTTCCGACCCCTTGGAATGCTTCAATGCATAGTTGCGAGGTTTAACGTTAACGCATTTTGTACATTGTACATTTTATATCCCGCCAGCATGCCCCGGACCCTGTCTCACGTCTCAGCCTTTTAAAGTCTTTTAATTTTGAGTTTCCCGAGACACAACCCCTTCTGTCCCCCCCCCCCCCCCCTCTAAGTATGCAGGCAGCCATGAAGGTGTCAACAGCTAGGAAGTCTGCTCGTCCAGTGAGTGTGTAGAGAGCCCACATGGCACCATGGGTGAAGCGGTGGTCCTTCCAGTAGGCGGGGAGACAGCCGGTGAGGAACAGTGCGCTGTTGTCCATGCCTGTGTACCGCTTTTTGAAAGTTGAGTAACGGTTACGTTTTCCCGGGAAAATAGGAGTAACGGTTATCTCCGTTCCTACCCTTATTATTATTCTTGTTATTTGCTACATGTTACATGTTATAAATTTATAATATTTAACATGTAGCAAATAATAAGAATAATGATAAGGGTAGGAACGGAGATAACCGTTACTCAATTTTTTCCCGGGAAAACGGCAGCCGTTACTAGTTTTTCGAAAAACGAGTAACGGCTACCGTTACTTATCTTTCGAAAAATGAGTAACGGTTACGTTTTCCTGGGAAGCCACCGGACGCGGGAGAAAGGCTGTAACTACGCCACCGTAGGTACAGCTTTTCTCGTTAATTTGACGCAAAAGCCGGCTTCACGCAAGACCGGCGAATTTTGCAAGCATGATCCCGACCGTTACTTTTTTTTGAAAAGATGCGTAACGGCTACCGTTTTCCCGGGAAGCCACCGGACGCGGGAGAAGGGCTGTAACTACGCCACCGTAGGTACAGCCTGGCCCGGCCGAGTTCTTTCGAATATCGAGATTTTTTGGAAAAAAAAAGGCAAAACGTGCCTGAACCACTCATACCCGTGCCAGCTTTTGTCATTCCTTTTTTGGCTCACAAATTCAACCAAGCAAGGATGATGGACGTGTCTGAAGGCGAATGCCGCAAAGAGCTCACCAACGAGGCCATCGGGGCCAATCCGATGCTCATGAGACTACAAGAGGCTGACTTTGGAGAGTCAGTGAGACAACAGGACTGCTTTTTCTCCGTCACCGACGCGATAGCCTCCTTCAAGGGATGTTCTGATGCAGATGCAAGGGTTGCTTACAACAGACTGCAGCCCCGGGTCGAGAAGCTGGATATTCAGCGTTCGTTCAAGAAGATCGCGTTCGAGAGAGCTGATGGCCAGCGAGGCAGACCGGTCGACTGCCTGCCCTTCGACAAATTGCTCCAGGTGCTGGCCCTGATGCCAGGCGAGAGGGCACGAGCGGTGGTCGGCGACGAACAGCTCGAGGCCGCGCGCGAGCAGCTGTCGGAGGAGACGAGGCGTGAGGTGCTGGACTCGATCGAGCAGCGCCGCGTCGAGCTCGAGCTCATCGAACAGAAGATCGCGGAGATTGGCGCACGCAAGAAATGGTTGATCACTGAGTTTGCGGCGCAGCCCGATGCCTACAAGGGCGTTCTCGAGCTCCTCGGCATCGAGATGGATGAAGAAGACAAACTGTTCTTCGCGACTGAGGCACGCAACAGCGCAAGGCAAGCAGTACAGGCCATGAGAAGTACTGCCTCTCTGCCCACATTCACGGCTACTGCTGCCGCCACGGTGCCAGAGCCAGCATTGCCTAGAAAGGAGTTGTCCTGGCTATGGCACCCTTAACGACTACGTTTCCCCAACCCTTGTCTCAACAAACTCAAAATTAAAAGAGTTTAAAAGGCTGAGACGTGAGCCAGGGTCCGGGGTCAGCCGGCAGAATGGACAAGGTACAATGTGCAATGTACAATCTCTATTATTTTATTCACTCCTTTACCAATTGTCATTAAAAAAAACATGTCTAAAGTGTCTAAAATAACCACTGAGGGGGGGGGGGGGCCCTTCTGACCCCCCTTGGAATGCGCAACTTCACTGCATAGTTGCAAGGTTTAACTTTAACGCATTTTGTACATTGTACATTTTATGTCCTGCCAGCAGGCCCCGGACCCTGTCTCACGTCTCAGCCTTTTAAAGTCTTTTAATTTTGAGTTTCCCGAGATACACCCCCTTCGGAATGCTGGTTTTTTTTTCTTGTGGACCATAGTGTAGAAAGTATGGCGGAGTCAGAAAATTGCGGGTGTGTTCCGGTGGCAGCGGAAGCCCCTATACACGACCACTTTGAGTCCTACAAAAAATGTCGTCGGAAACTTGGACACTTCCCCGCCGGTACACGCCCGTCCTGGCTGGTTCGGTTCTGCGATGCTGGCCTTCTGACTAGGAAACACCTCTCGGATTCAAAGTGTCAGAGCAGCACCTGCCACGCACGCGCAAATGAACTGTCGGAAGAATGGACCCTTTATGAAAAATGTCCGTTCAAGGGCCTGCACTTTGGCGGAGGCTACATGCGCCGCAAGATGCTAAAGGCGTTCGAAAAAGCGGGGTTACGCACAACCAAGATATCCCCGCGCCGGGACGAGGCGCGAGCTAGGGCCGGGCGAGCTCGCCGGACCAAACGATACATGGACAACCACCCTGAGAAGCGGGCAATTTATATGCAGAGGTACTGGGAAAAGAAACTGGCGATACAGCCAACGCCTCCTGCGCCTCCTGCGCCTCCCGCAAGTTTTATCGAATCTATTTTATTAAATCTCTTTGCGTGAACCGAAATTCAGCGGCCCCCCCCCCGCCCTTTTTTGGCACGCACACTTTTTTCCTTTTTTTTGGCACGCGTTTGCTCACCTCCCCCTGAAATTATGGAGCAAATGCGTGCCACGCATGCTGAAGGGAGAACCAACGATCAAGATTCAAGGCATACTTTTTTCTTTTTTTTTGGCACGCGTTTGCTCACCTCCCCCTGAAATTATGGAGCAAATGCGTGCCACGCATGATATATTCTAAAATACCATCATCTTTTTTTTTTGGGAGAATAGATGCTTCTCCATACGTCCAAAAATTGGGTTTTTTTTAAGAAACGGCCTCCAGGCCACGATGGTGAATTTGAGAGTCGTCTGGTCCTCGTTGGTCTTGCTCTTCTTGAGAGGGGGTTCGATTATCGTATCGATTATCGTATCGATTATCGTATCGATTTCGATTGTGTTGCTTCTGCCACGATAACATTCGCAATCTGGTCGACATCCTCGCGATCTTTGCGTTTTGGGGCCGGTTTGGCCACTTCCCCCCTGTATTCATGGGTCAAATCGGCCCCAAAAAACTTTTTAATGAAAAAAGAAGGATTTTAACGATTCCCAATCCATAGTTCGTAAACGTTTCTTTTTGGCCGTCGCGGTCCTCTCTTCGTGATCTTTTTTTTTGCGGTTTTGGGGCCGGTTTGGCCACTCTCCCCCTGAAATTATGGAGCAAATCTGCCCACGCAAAAAAAAGGACGTAGGCATTTCGATGGTTATGGGCACGTTTGCACACTTCCCCCCTGAAATTATGGAGCAAATCTGCCCACGAAAAAAAAGGACGTAGGCATTTCGATGGTTATGGGCACGTTTGCACACTTCCCCCCTGAAATTATGGAGCAAATCTGCCCACGAAAAAAAAAGGACGTAGGCATTTCGATGGTTATGGGCACGTTTGCACACTTCCCCCCTGAAATTATGGAGCAAATCTGCCCACGAAAAAAAAAGGACGTAGGCATTTCGATGTTTCGTTTCCCTCTGTCGAAGGACCTTCCCTTTTCTCCGCCGTGGCAGATCCGGCCCCCAAAAAACTTTTAATGAAAAAAGAAGGATTTAAACGACTCCCAATCCATGGTTCGTAAACTTAAGTTTCTTTTGACCGTTGTGGTCGGCTCCCTCGGTGACCCTGCGCTTTTTGGAAGAAGGCTCAACCACAGCGTCTAAATCCGTTGTAAAGGCTGCTGGCGGAATATTGTCGCTGTGTCCACCCTCGTACGCATTGGACAACATAGCGAGGTTCACAAGGTCCTTGTCCTGCTCGATGACATACATCTCTACCTGGTCACGGCCTTCATTTCTCTTTGTTCGCTTGCCCTTGATGGTCGATCCAAAGTTGCTTTGTATCGCCTGGCGCAGTCCCCTGAGAGGCGCGTGACTGGGATCGTTGGCTACCTTTCCAACCTTGACTCGTGATTGTAACCTTCCGCCACCCGCTCTGACCGCTGCGCTGGTCAACTCAATGATCTTGGCCCTGTTGGCAACCACGTCCTTCTTGGTAAAAGAGACCGTGGATGTCCCGTCAGCGCTCAGCCCCGCATTCTGGATTCCAAGCACCTCGAATGCCTGCACCGTCTTCAAAGCGGCCATGTGCCACAGAGGGGTGTCAGCAGTGTTGATGTATTGTCTCTCCCGTAGCTTGTTCCTCTGTTGCATCAAGATCTCCTCGTTCAGCAGGCCCTTTTTCACCGCGGCAGCAATATTGTACACGGGGCGCGTGTTCTCATGAACAGTCTTGAACTCGTCGTACGTCAGGGCCCGCTGCTTCTCACGGCGCTCCTCGTCACCTCCCTCTCCGCGGAACAGCTTGAGGGTATGGAGCGAAGCAAGCTGGATTTTCTCATAGGCCGAAGCCTCGTTGGCGTCGGTCTTTTCCTTGAGGTCCTTGAGGCGCTGATGCAGCTCCTCGGGCGGGCAGTCCTTGAACACGTCAAAGGCGTCCTTAAGAAGGTTCTCCCGCTCGGCCTTGGCCAGTTCCTTGTACTCCTTGAACTCTACCGCTCCTTCGTCCTGCCCTGCCTCTTCCATGATCAGCGGGAACTGGTGACGGCCGGCCTGCCGCTTGAACTCCTCTTCAAACTGCGCCAGCTTCTCGGCCCGTGCGTAGATGTGCAGCTCCGTGAACCAGTCGGGAGCCAGGAGCATGGTGCCGTCCTCGTCAAACGTCTCTTGGAACCTGATCATGCCTTGGTCTGCTGAATGTCGGTCTCGCGTTCGCGCATGTCCCGTCTGGCCTTTTCGAGGCGGTGGTACAGCGTGTAGTTGACGTCGGCCTTTGTGGGCTTGGGCGGGTACAGCACGTCGACCCGCTCAACTTGCATTTTGCGGAAGCGACCCAACATCTGCATGAGCTGGCGCGGGCCGCAACCATTGCGCGAGGAGGCGTCCACCAGCAGCAGGTGCCATGGTAATTGAACGTCTGCCCCCACCGAGACCGCGCTGGTAAAAATCAGGACGTCAAAGTTTTTCAGGAACATGTCTGGGTCCTGCATAGACTTCTTCAGCGAATCGTCGACGTCGCCGGTAATCAGGACAGCCTTGAGGTCGGGGAGTTCCTTCCTGATGAGCTGCTCCCAGGCCTCGGCGCAGGCCTTGGTCGCGCATGCGATCGCCGTCTTCTCGCCCGCCTTGGACGAGGACTTGACCCTGTCAGTCAGCTGCTTGCGGTCTCTCGTTACATAGAACTTGCGCTTGGTGGGGTTCTGCGTGTAGCGCTCGACCCGGATCGTGCTCGGAGAGGTTGCAATGTGCTGCAACAGCGCGGGCACGGCCCCGTCGCTCTCGAGGTCCGCGTCCAGCGCCACCACCTTGACGCCCGGCCGGCTGAGCAAAGCGTAGAAGTAGCGCGCGTTGCGGCCCAAGAACTTGCCGTTTGTTTCACTGGACAACATCTGGTCGACGATGGACCGGGCCTCGTCCATAATCACCAAGTCAAAGCCCTTGACCTTGTGGTCAGACAGGTTGTGAAGCGACTCATACTGGCAAATGACTCGGTCACTTTCCCACCATTTCTTGTCCTTGTAGTGTACAAACCAAGGCAGTCAAACTGGCCCTTCTGTACCGCCGCGTGCGAGATTCGGGCCGAGACCACGAGGACTCGCAGTCCTTCGGGCGCTTCCTTGAGCATTCGCCTAACGAGCCTCACCAGCGCGGTGCTCTTCCCACGACCGCAGTGCGCGGCCACGGCAATGACTTGATCGCAATCATCGAAAATGAGGGGCTTGAGGTAGCCTTCTGGCTCGTCGTGGTTGTTGAGCCTGACACCAGGGGCCCACATGGACGGCGCCTCGTGCCCTGGTAAGTGCCCAATCACTTTACCAGCGCAATACGGGTGGGCCTCCGAGTCGAAACAATGGTAATGCGCGTAGCCTTCTCTATCGATTGTAAAGCAGCAGTTGTCGCTCTTGTTATGTTCTCCCTTGATTAGGCATGTCCGGCCGTGCTCCGGGTCCGTGATACCCACGTACCTCCCGTCTGGTAGGCGCCTGACTGTTGTAAACATGTCTCCTTTTTGGCGTAGCAGGTCGGTCAAATGACGAGCGGTCGTGTTGTCTCCATCAGGGGTCACGAATCTCGACGGCTTGGTGTACTTGCGCTGGTATTTCATGGCTTCCTCCTCGGTGGCCGTATGCTTAATGGGCCTGTACCACGCGGGGATGGCGTCCAGCAGGTCCTGTATACAGGCAGGCATGTTCTTCGGCACAGCTTCACCCGACAGCTTGGCTGACCCGGGCAAACGGAACAGCCTGTTACGTGAGTATATGCCAAAGTCGATAATGTCCTTACCCCCGTGCGTCAGCATCGGATCGTTGATGAGGCCTTGGGCTAGCCACAGCTTGGCCTTGACAAAGTTGCCCACTTCTTTATTGTTGGTGAAGACAACCGATGGCACGTGCAAATGGAAGCTGTTCTTGAACGTGTTATCAGACTGCTTTCGCCCGAAATCGAACAGCTTACAGTCGTGATCCGTTAGCATGGGTAATTCCCCTCTTATGGCCGATAGTATCTTAGCCAGCCGCTGCTGGGGGGTCATGGTATCGCGTTCTTCAGTCACCCATTCAATGTCCATTGCAAGGGCCGATGTCACGTCTTCTACTTCGAGCGAGCGATCAATGACGTAAAAGGCACGGTTGTCTTCGCCGTAGTCGCGGTAATACTCGAAAAGTTCATCAATACCCGGAAAGGACGTGTACCACTTTGCACGGCTGCCTTTTCTGGTTGGGTCCGCCAAGGCCACCGTAATCTTGTGGCCGAGCGAGTCCGCCCTTTTAAAAGCGGCTGCTTGTGGTTTTTGCTCTCTTGATCCCGTGTACCATACCCGCCCCATGTGGAAAATCTCCATTTTTTTGGATATAAAATCCAACGCCCAGAATTTTTTTTTTCTTCTGAGTGTATACCAATACAGCGCAACGAAGAAAAAATTCAATGGTCCAAGAAATTTCCGAGAACTTTCCGGCCGTGTGCTGCGTGGAACTTTGCGTCCAGCACGATCCGAGACTGGAGAGGAACCCGGCCGCTCTGTGGAACGTGCTTCAGCACTGCACCAACGTCACAAGGCACGTAGGGGGCGACAAGGTCAGGGCCAGACGCATCATATGTTCGCTCAAGAACGCTGGGTTATGGAAGCGTGTAAGGGACAGCGAAGCCCTAAAGAAGCAACGGGCAGCCAGGCGACTGGAACATAAATTGGCGTGGGACAAGTCACACCGCAGTCTGCTGAATGCGCGCCGTGACAAGTACTTGGTCGCCACGCTGGTGCGCAAGGGGCTGGCCCGACCGCCCGCTGACCCGCCGCTCGTGCTGAACGACACTGCCGTGCTCGCCTTCGATACCGAGACGACGGGCTTGTCGAGCACCGACGTCCCTATCCAGCTTGGCTACGTGCTCAAAGTCAACGGCGAAACCAAGATGGAGTGTTGCAAGATCATTCGCTATTATAACCGTATGGTGCGCATCTCGGAAGCGGCCGAAGCCATCCACGGCATAAGCTGGGAACAGGTGCGCAGCTCACCCCATGATGCGGCCGTAGAAATCGCTACGCTGGCGAAATTGATGCGCGACGTTACGACCGCGGGCGGCGTGGTCATTGGCCACAACCTGGCTTTCGACTTGCGCATGCTCAAACAGGGCTTGCCTGGCGTCGACCTGCTTGGTCTCAACACCGTCTGCACACTGCAGCTAGCGCGCAAACTTACTAGTGGACTCAAGCTGGAACAGGTTTATAGAGAAATCGTGCCGGCAGGAGAACGCGAAGACTTGGCCTCGCACAACGCCCTGTCGGACGCCAAGATGGCCTTAGCCATCTACGAACGCCGCCTTTTGTCTGGTAAAAAAAAATAAAAGTTCTTTGTATATATTATTAGCCAATATCATCAAAAAAAAACATGAAGTACAAGTGTTCGAGACCTGGCTGTGAAACAATCGGTTGTGGTAAGAAGGTTAAGAGATGCGGCAGCTGTCATGTCGCCCGCTATTGTAGCAGTCGCTGCCAAACAAAACACTGGTCCGAACACCGAGAGGTCTGCTCAGCGAGGCGCGGACCAAACAACATCGCTCGCTACGTCATGGACAATTTCCCTCGCGAGCTGTTGTGGGCGGCGGACCCGGGAGGAGCAGTTTATGTCTGGGTGCCTGACACGGGCAACGGGCCCCTGCGACAGGAAATTGTCATGTTGTCACCTGCACAGCTCGCAGACACACCCCATCACACCGCTCTCCAAGACCTGTCGCCGTCGCTGGGCACCGGAGTCACTATCGACGTTGAAACCACGCCGGGTAGGAGTCTGACGACCGTCACTAGAATGAAGGTTTAATTAAAAAAGAAGACTTGAGAGTTCGTTCCACTTACTCTGCCGGATACCGGTTAGATACAGGAACACTAGGTCAGTCAGCCTGTCCAGGGCGTGACGGTCATGAGGCGTGCTGGTGGCAAAGACATCGTCCTTGAGCGATGAGGGCAGTAGTGCCCGCGCGCGGGGCAGCAGTGTCCGTAGGTCTGTTAGGTGCGCGTGCCGTAGCTGGTCGTGGAGCTCCCCGAGCGCTAAATCAGGCCGCCCACTTAAATAAGACTCGAGCTTGTCCATGACAAAGTCGCGGTGGAGGCTGAACATGAATGGCGGTGCTTGAACAGGCGACTCTAGCGATACGCCCGACTCAAAAACTTTGAATTTCCGGTTCAGGCCTATCGAATTAAGATTTCCCGCCAAAAATACATCTTTTCGAAAAACGGGAATTTTTCGATTAATGGACCGCGCGGTTTTCTGAAAGAACAAGAATCAGGTCTCACAAGATAATAGAAGGAAAAGACCAGTAATGTCGTCTGTCGATGAACATATAGAACGGACCGCTAAGAAGCAGAAGCTGACCAGAGAATCATGCGAGATCAAAACTTTCCCGAATGGGGCCCTCAAGTATAAGTCTAACACGGGCACGCAGTGGCAGAACGCCTGTGTCTCCTGTTATCATGACAAGGGCCATAAGGTGACAAAGGGGTCCTATGATGACCTACAAGGCAACAAAAGGCGCCTGTGTAAAAAATGCGCCGAAGAACAAGGGATTGAATTTTTGACATTCCATTTCGTATGCCCCCATGCGGGGTGCGATTATGCATCCATCGACGACAACCACCTGCGTAATCACGCCTCACGCGTCCACGAAGGGAAAAGATACAAATGTGGTGAATGCAGCAAGGTCTTTACACTGGAGTGTGGTCTCCGCCAGCACATCAAAAATGTCCATACCAAGGCAGAGAAACAATACGCGTGCAGATTCTGCGCCTATAAAACCGATAGACGACCTGATCTCGCACAACATATAAAGGCACGTCACCTAAAAATGCGTGAATACATCTGTACATACGGCGGATGTAAACAGTCTTTCACAACGAAAGGTCATCTAGAAGCCCACATTCGTACTCATACCCAGGAGCGCCCGTTTAAGTGCGGGACCTGTGACAAGAGCTTTTCGACATCGAGCAATCGCAATGCTCATGAACAACGCCACGAGAAAAGCAAAAACTGGACCTTTCTCTGTCCATACAATGAAGGAGAGACAGCCCTCCACGTCCCGGGTGAGGGCAAGATGGCTTGTATGTTCAACCGCCACCCGACCCGTGAAGCACTGTCCTACCACATTCAGTACCGTCATACCAAGAGCGGTCTGGTGGCCGGTAAAAAGACAGAGGATCAATTGGCCGTTTTCCTGACCAAGGAAGGCTACCTATTCGATCGCGACCGAGCCAACTCGATAGCTGTCAATCGATGTATCGATATGGACTCTGCGGCGCCGCCCACAACATCGCGACTCCGTTTTCCAGATTTTCGCATCCTAACCTTCCAGGAGATGGGCATATTGCTGCTTTTGGAAAACGACGAAGGTGCCCATCACGACAAGACTGCATGTGACTTAGCCCGAATGATTGAAGTTAATACCGCACTACGCAAAGGATCGTCGGTCGGGGACGAGGGGCACATTGTCTGGTTGCGCTTTAACCCTCACCTCTTCTATGTCGATGACGAGTTGTTCAACCCGTCGCCAGAAGAACGCTACAAAAAGCTCAAGGAGATACTCGACGAGATTAAGACTGGGAAGCTCGCCTTGCACCCATCGAAAACATCGATTATCTACATATACTACGACCGTATTACCGTCGACGATGACGATGGTATGCCGGCCGAATACGAAAAATTGCCGTCCATTTTCGGAAAGATCATAAACAGCCCAGTCAATTTCCCATTTATAGATATGCTTAAAGACCTCGTGATCAAAGTTGTGTAATTAAATATTTCTTTCTGTAAAAAATATGGATATGGCCGGCCCCGCCAGAAAATGCCTCTTTTTCGAAAAACGGGAATTTTTTGATTAATGGACCGCGCGGTTTTCTGAAAAAACAGGAGTCATATCTCACATATCGAAAAGACCAGGATGTCTGAACCACCAACGAAAAAGGCTAAGACTCGTCGGCTCTGTCTCGACTGCCCGGTAGGTGCAAAAAAGAGCGCCAGCTTCAGAGACGAAAACGGCCATTATCAAAAGCTATGCGCGGCCCATGCTAAGGCCAAGGGAACCTATATCGTAAAAAGTCCGTGCACTGTCTGTCCAGAAAGCGCCAAGCGCCATTCAAATTACAAGGACGAAAACGGCCATCCTAAAAAGCTATGCGCGGCCCATGCCAAGGCCAAAGGCACATATATTGTGCAAACCCCGTATATTGCCTGCCCAGAAGGCGCCAAGCTTCAGGCAGGCTATAAAGACGAAAACGGCCGCCCCCGAAAGCTATGTGTGGTCCATGCCAAGGACAAAGGCACATATACCGTAAGAAGACCGTGTACCGCCTGCCCAGAAGGCGCCAATCTTCAGGCAAATTATACGGATGAGAATGGGCGATCGGATCAGCTATGCGCGCGTCATGCCTTCTTGCAAGGCCTGATACCCAAGCCGTGCGAAGTATGGGACAAGCTCGAGGAACAAGGATGGAGCATTGGCAGAGAATTCAAGGTACCGGGGCCGCACAAGTACCGTCTCGATGGCTACGACCAAGAACGCAACACGGGCTTTGAGTTTATGAGCAACGCCTGTCATGGCTACCCCCCCGAGCACCTGAAGCATAATGAGAGACTCAACAGCGTGTTATGGAAGGAAACAATGCTACGTCTCGCCTCAATTAAGGACTCGATGCCCCCGATTTCAAGCTCTATTACATTTGGGAGCATGAATATAGCAAGATTAGGAGCAAGGAGTTTGTTGATATCGCTACTGTTCTAAACATTTTCCCCTAAAATGATTAAATTTTTATCTTCTGTACCGTATTTATAGAAATACCAGCAAGGTAAAAAAAAATGTTTTATTACGCGTACCACGTCACGCCAGGCCGAAACGGTCAGCCTGATCGACTAAGCTTGTTTGGTATCGATGGCACAGAAGTTTATGATTTGTCGTCTTCCTTCTATGTTGAGGGGACGCACCCCGGCGGTGAGCCAATTGATCTGGTACCGACCCGGGCCTCGAACGGGCCCAGGCGTTATACAAAAATGACCTTTCGCGCGCAGGAAGAAATGAGGCGAGTCGCCGAGGCCCACCGCGAACCATTGGAAGCAGATATACACCCGGTCCTTGCTTTCATGACCGCCAGGGGGTGGGTTCCGAAAGTACCAGCCGGCGTCCGGCTAAGCATACTGAGTTTCGATATAGAGACCTTTACCCCGGTACCAGGCGCCTTCCCTAATCCAGCTCGCCCGACTGACAAGGTTATCTGTATTGGCTCGGTCTTTCGTGGGCGCGACGGAACTGTTAGAAGGGCTGTTTTCCACTTGAACAAATGCGATCGCGAGACGGGTTTCGCGATCGAGTGTAAGGACGAACATGACCTCCTGCTTCAGTGGCAGAGCTTCGTCCAGACCAACGACCCTGACATACTGCTCTCGTACAATGGTCATAACTTCGATGAGCGATATCTTTCTGCGCGCGGCGGAAGACGCTTTGGCTACCTCTCGCGCCTCCCTGGCTACAAGTGTACGATCAATGACCGGCGATGGCGGCAAGTCCCGGGTAGAATAGACCTGGACCTCTTTGCGTACGTGAAGCAGAGCCAACTCAAGTTCCGTGATTACCGCTTAGACACGGTCGCCCGTGACATCCTGAGGACACAAGGCAAAACGGGGCTAGAAATTAGGAAAATGTTTTCTTTATTCGAACAAGGCAGGATGTCGGCGGTAGTCGAGTATTGTCTACAAGACTGTGAGCTGGTAATCGATCTATACGACAAGCTCGGTGTTGACGCGGCCGATAACGCGCTTGCGGAGGTAACACATGTGTTCCGCCAGGACCTTCACAGTCGCGGCGTCTCTTTTCGCGTCTTGAGCCATTTTTATGCCGAGGCCAAAGCCCGTGGGATGGTGATGGCGCGAGCCAAGGACGGCGACCGCTTACAAGGGGACGAGAAATATGTAGGGGCGTTCGTCATGCAGCCGAAAGTAACGGGGCTCATCGACCACGTGCTGACACTGGACTTTGCGTCACTCTATCCCTCGATCATGATCGCCTACAACATTTGCAGCTCTACCGTTGTAGAGCCTGGACAGCCACGCGCTCACTGTCTTGATCTGCTCTTACCGAGCGGTAGAAGGGCCTGTTTCCGCCAGGATGTGCCTGGACTGGTACCGACAATCGTCAAAAACCTGCTCGAGGCGCGGAAGAGGACCAAACAGCAGATGAAGACAGCCACTTCCGATGTCGAGCGCACTGTGCTGAACGCGCGCCAGATGGCCGAGAAGGTATGCGCGAACGCGGCTTACGGCTTCTTCGGTCTAAAGAGTTCGATGTACGGGATGGTGGTGGTGGCTGAAGCAATCACTACACTCGGACAACAGACAATCAAAAAAGCAATCGAAATCGCAGAGAGTTCTTTTCCGGGCCTGTCAGTCGTGTACACCGACACGGACAGTTTGTTTTGTCACTTTACCCCCAAGCCATCTTCGCGGGAAGAACTGTTTGCTTTGGGCAAGAAGGTGGCACAGGCCGTGAATAGCCAGCTACCTTCTCCCATTTCACTCGAGGTGGAAAAGACAATCGAGCCTTTCCTGATCTCCAGCAAGAAGATGTATAGCGGATGGGCCTTTGGCTCCCCTTCTGAAGATAGCAAGAGTTTGCTAGTCAAGGGGATGCGCTCAACTCGCCGTGACGGGGCGCCGTACTTTGACAAGCTCTATTCGGAGCTGCTCAAAATGATGCTGACCAGAGAGCCGACATCGCTGTGCCTGGCCCTTATCAAGACCAGCTTAGACAAGATCATGGGGCCGGCCAGCCTACTGTGCTACGAGGACTTTGTGCTGACCACAACCCTCGGTGGCAGTTACAAAAATGCCGAAACGAGCGTGGCCGTCGTTGTATCCCGGCAAATGGAACCGCCGCCGCTGCCCGGCGACCGCTTGCGCTACGTTATGCAGAAGACTGGCTCGCTCAAAAAACCAAGAAGTTTAGACAAGTGTTAGCAGCGGACAAGGGAAACGTGAACAGACTCGATCTGGCCGCTTATGTCCGATCAAGCAAGCCGAGCTTGGTGTCACTGCTGTCGCTCGTGGGCGGCGACTGTGGGCAACTGATAGATTCATACATAGAGAAACTAGCGCCGCGGTCGGCTGGCTTTACCAAAGGCATCGATTCGTTTTTAAAAAAATAAAATCTTCTGTTTGTGCATATTTCAAGAAATATGGACGAGTCAGAACCCTGTCGAATACATGCACCGGTCCGGTGCCCCGAGCTCTCGTACGACGTGTATCAGCGCGAGGGCCGGTGGTGTGCGCGGCAGTGGTGCGGCGACACATATGCCCACCTCGAACTCGAACCATTCAGTGGCTGGGACCTGCAGCCCGGCGAGACCAGCTATGTCTGTGACGATAGATACCTCGACGCCGAGCGAGCCATACCCACCGGCGCCCGCACGATCATCTTAAAAATACCGACGGGCTCGGGCAAAACAACCGTTATTGCCCAACAGCTGCCGCCCGGCACCAGCTGCTGGATCCTATCTACTAGGGTATTGTTAGTCAACGACCTCCTCAAGCGTTTCGGCCACCTCGGCTTCCGGAGCTACCGCAACCTCAAAGACTGGAGCAGCCCGCCCGACCGCCTCGTCGTGACCATCCACTCGCTCTATAAGCTGCGTGGGCATTACCCCGATATCTTGGTGCTCGACAAGTCGGAATCACTCTTCACCGAAATTTTCCATAACAAGACCTTGCTCAAGTGGTCCACTCGCCTGCTGGCTCAACTGCGCTGCCTCTGCCGGCGCTGCAGGCTTGTCATGGCCGCCGACGCAAATTGCTCATCCATGACTCTGGAGACGATCAGGCAGTGGCGCAGAGGCACGCCAAGGCCCCACCTGGTTTGGTCTAGCTACGTGGCGCCGCTTGAGCTACATCCACGCGTCAGGGTCACGACCAACTTGGCAGAATGGTCACGAGACATCCGCCAGCGCCACGCCGGCGGGCAGGTCCAGTACACGTTTGCCAATTTCTTGGGCGCGCTGCAACCTCTGCGTGGCGACCAAACCTTATTCCTGACACGCGAGACTAGCTCGTGGACAGCGGTCAGCTACGGCATGTTCTGGCCTCACCCACGGTCGAATCGGGCGTCTCGCTAGAGTCGGCCAGGTTTCACTGCGTTAACGTGGCGCTCGTCGACTCCACGACGGACCCCGCGGCGGCACTGCAGGGCATGATGAGGGTACGGAAAGCGAGGTTGATTAACTTGTGCCTGGTGAACATCGCGCCGATCAAGCCGAGTTTGCGCAAACAGGCGCCGGCGGGCAACGACTTGGCCTCGCTGGTCAAGGCACGGCAGGCTCACTATTACAATGACTACACCGGTAGCTTGTTCAAGCTCCTGGCAGAAAACGGCTTAAATGTATTAGTGGAAGACGCTGGTACACGGCGCGCCCCAGCTGCCGACAGACAGGACGGTCTGGAACAGGCACACGAGCTGCTGTCAGCAAGGGACATTGACCCCGGGCGCGAAGCCGAGATACGAATGCTCATCAACTCTCACCGGGACACGCCCGGCCTGAAGCTGCAGCTGAAAAAACACCGGCTGCTCGGCCTGTTCAAACATCGGCAGTTGTGTACGCCCGCCGTGGTGGTCCGGTTCGGCCTCCACCGCGACTTTGTCATGGACAAGCTCGAGTCTTATTTAAGTGGGCGGCCTGATTTAGCGCTCGGGGAGCTCCACGACCAGCTACGGCACGCGCACCTAACAGACCTACGGACACTGCTGCCCCGCGCGCGGGCACTACTGCCCTCATCGCTCAAGGACGATGTCTTTGCCACCAGCACGCCTCATGACCGTCACGCCCTGGACAGGCTGACTGACCTAGTGTTCCTGTATCTAACCGGTATCCGGCAGAGTAAGTGGAACGAACTCTCAAGTCTTCTTTTTTAATTAAACCTTCATTCTAGTGACGGTCGTCAGACTCCTACCCGGCGTGGTTTCAACGTCGATAGTGACTCCGGTGCCCAGCGACGGCGACAGGTCTTGGAGAGCGGTGTGATGGGGTGTGTCTGCGAGCTGTGCAGGTGACAACATGACAATTTCCTGTCGCAGGGGCCCGTTGCCCGTGTCAGGCACCCAGACATAAACTGCTCCTCCCGGGTCCGCCGCCCACAACAGCTCGCGAGGGAAATTGTCCATGACGTAGCGAGCGATGTTGTTTGGTCCGCGCCTCGCTGAGCAGACCTCTCGGTGTTCGGACCAGTGTTTTGTTTGGCAGCGACTGCTACAATAGCGGGCGACATGACAGCTGCCGCATCTCTTAACCTTCTTACCACAACCGATTGTTTCACAGCCAGGTCTCGAACACTTGTACTTCATGTTTTTTTTTTGATGATATTGGCTAATAATATATACAAAGAACTTTTATTATTTTTTACCAGACAAAAGGCGGCGTTCGTAGATGGCTAAGGCCATCTTGGCGTCCGACAGGGCGTTGTGCGAGGCCAAGTCTTCGCGTTCTCCTGCCGGCACGATTTCTCTATAAACCTGTTCCAGCTTGAGTCCACTAGTAAGTTTGCGCGCTAGCTGCAGTGTGCAGACGGTGTTGAGACCAAGCAGGTCGACGCCAGGCAAGCCCTGTTTGAGCATGCGCAAGTCGAAAGCCAGGTTGTGGCCAATGACCACGCCGCCCGCGGTCGTAACGTCGCGCATCAATTTCGCCAGCGTAGCGATTTCTACGGCCGCATCATGGGGTGAGCTGCGCACCTGTTCCCAGCTTATGCCGTGGATGGCTTCGGCCGCTTCCGAGATGCGCACCATACGGTTATAATAGCGAATGATCTTGCAACACTCCATCTTGGTTTCGCCGTTGACTTTGAGCACGTAGCCAAGCTGGATAGGGACGTCGGTGCTCGACAAGCCCGTCGTCTCGGTATCGAAGGCGAGCACGGCAGTGTCGTTCAGCACGAGCGGCGGGTCAGCGGGCGGTCGGGCCAGCCCCTTGCGCACCAGCGTGGCGACCAAGTACTTGTCACGGCGCGCATTCAGCAGACTGCGGTGTGACTTGTCCCACGCCAATTTATGTTCCAGTCGCCTGGCTGCCCGTTGCTTCTTTAGGGCTTCGCTGTCCCTTACACGCTTCCATAACCCAGCGTTCTTGAGCGAACATATGATGCGTCTGGCCCTGACCTTGTCGCCCCCTACGTGCCTTGTGACGTTGGTGCAGTGCTGAAGCACGTTCCACAGAGCGGCCGGGTTCCTCTCCAGTCTCGGATCGTGCTGGACGCAAAGTTCCACGCAGCACACGGCCGGAAAGTTCTCGGAAATTTCTTGGACCATTGAATTTTTTCTTCGTTGCGCTGTATTGGTATACACTCAGAAGAAAAAAAAAATTCTGGGCGTTGGATTTTATATCCAAAAAAATGGAGATTTTCCACATGGGGCGGGTATGGTACACGGGATCAAGAGAGCAAAAACCACAAGCAGCCGCTTTTAAAAGGGCGGACTCGCTCGGCCACAAGATTACGGTGGCCTTGGCGGACCCAACCAGAAAAGGCAGCCGTGCAAAGTGGTACACGTCCTTTCCGGGTATTGATGAACTTTTCGAGTATTACCGCGACTACGGCGAAGACAACCGTGCCTTTTACGTCATTGATCGCTCGCTCGAAGTAGAAGACGTGACATCGGCCCTTGCAATGGACATTGAATGGGTGACTGAAGAACGCGATACCATGACCCCCCAGCAGCGGCTGGCTAAGATACTATCGGCCATAAGAGGGGAATTACCCATGCTAACGGATCACGACTGTAAGCTGTTCGATTTCGGGCGAAAGCAGTCTGATAACACGTTCAAGAACAGCTTCCATTTGCACGTGCCATCGGTTGTCTTCACCAACAATAAAGAAGTGGGCAACTTTGTCAAGGCCAAGCTGTGGCTAGCCCAAGGCCTCATCAACGATCCGATGCTGACGCACGGGGGTAAGGACATTATCGACTTTGGCATATACTCACGTAACAGGCTGTTCCGTTTGCCCGGGTCAGCCAAGCTGTCGGGTGAAGCTGTGCCGAAGAACATGCCTGCCTGTATACAGGACCTGCTGGACGCCATCCCCGCGTGGTACAGGCCCATTAAGCATACGGCCACCGAGGAGGAAGCCATGAAATACCAGCGCAAGTACACCAAGCCGTCGAGATTCGTGACCCCTGATGGAGACAACACGACCGCTCGTCATTTGACCGACCTGCTACGCCAAAAAGGAGACATGTTTACAACAGTCAGGCGCCTACCAGACGGGAGGTACGTGGGTATCACGGACCCGGAGCACGGCCGGACATGCCTAATCAAGGGAGAACATAACAAGAGCGACAACTGCTGCTTTACAATCGATAGAGAAGGCTACGCGCATTACCATTGTTTCGACTCGGAGGCCCACCCGTATTGCGCTGGTAAAGTGATTGGGCACTTACCAGGGCACGAGGCGCCGTCCATGTGGGCCCCTGGTGTCAGGCTCAACAACCACGACGAGCCAGAAGGCTACCTCAAGCCCCTCATTTTCGATGATTGCGATCAAGTCATTGCCGTGGCCGCGCACTGCGGTCGTGGGAAGAGCACCGCGCTGGTGAGGCTCGTTAGGCGAATGCTCAAGGAAGCGCCCGAAGGACTGCGAGTCCTCGTGGTCTCGGCCCGAATCTCGCACGCGGCGGTACAGAAGGGCCAGTTTGACTGCCTTGGTTTGTACACTACAAGGACAAAAAATGGTGGGAAAGTGACCGAGTCATTTGCCAGTATGAGTCGCTTCACAACCTGTCTGACCACAAGGTCAAGGGCTTTGACTTGGTGATTATGGACGAGGCCCGGTCCATCGTCGACCAGATGTTGTCCAGTGAAACAAACGGCAAGTTCTTGGGCCGCAACGCGCGCTACTTCTACGCTTTGCTCAGCCGGCCGGGCGTCAAGGTGGTGGCGCTGGACGCGGACCTCGAGAGCGACGGGGCCGTGCCCGCGCTGTTGCAGCACATTGCAACCTCTCCGAGCACGATCCGGGTCGAGCGCTACACGCAGAACCCCACCAAGCGCAAGTTCTATGTAACGAGAGACCGCAAGCAGCTGACTGACAGGGTCAAGTCCTCGTCCAAGGCGGGCGAGAAGACGGCGATCGCATGCGGCGACCAAGGCCTGCGCCGAGGCCTGGGAGCAGCTCATCAGGAAGGAACTCCCCGACCTCAAGGCTGTCCTGATTACCGGCGACGTCGACGATTCGCTGAAGAAGTCTATGCAGGACCCAGACATGTTCCTGAAAAACTTTGACGTCCTGATTTTTACCAGCGCGGTCTCGGTGGGGGCAGACGTTCAATTACCATGGCACCTGCTGCTGGTGGACGCCTCCTCGCGCAATGGTTGCGGCCCGCGCCAGCTCATGCAGATGTTGGGTCGCTTCCGCAAAATGCAAGTTGAGCGGGTCGACGTGCTGTACCCGCCCAAGCCCACAAAGGCCGACGTCAACTACACGCTGTACCACCGCCTCGAAAAGGCCAGACGGGACATGCGCGAACGCGAGACCGACATTCAGCAGTACCAAGGCATGATCAGGTTCCAAGAGACGTTTGACGAGGACGGCACCATGCTCCTGGCTCCCGACTGGTTCACGGAGCTGCACATCTACGCACGGGCCGAGAAGCTGGCGCAGTTTGAAGAGGAGTTCAAGCGGCAGGCCGGCCGTCACCAGTTCCCGCTGATCATGGAAGAGGCAGGGCAGGACGAAGGAGCGGTAGAGTTCAAGGAGTACAAGGAACTGGCCAAGGCCGAGCGGGAGAACCTTCTTAAGGACGCCTTTGACGTGTTCAAGGACTGCCCGCCCGAGGAGCTGCATCAGCGCCTCAAGGACCTCAAGGAAAAGACCGACGCCAACGAGGCTTCGGCCTATGAGAAAATCCAGCTTGCTTCGCTCCATACCCTCAAGCTGTTCCGCGGAGAGGGAGGTGACGAGGAGCGCCGTGAGAAGCAGCGGGCCCTGACGTACGACGAGTTCAAGACTGTTCATGAGAACACGCGCCCCGTGTACAATATTGCTGCCGCGGTGAAAAAGGGCCTGCTGAACGAGGAGATCTTGATGCAACAGAGGAACAAGCTACGGGAGAGACAATACATCAACACTGCTGACACCCCTCTGTGGCACATGGCCGCTTTGAAGACGGTGCAGGCATTCGAGGTGCTTGGAATCCAGAATGCGGGGCTGAGCGCTGACGGGACATCCACGGTCTCTTTTACCAAGAAGGACGTGGTTGCCAACAGGGCCAAGATCATTGAGTTGACCAGCGCAGCGGTCAGAGCGGGTGGCGGAAGGTTACAATCACGAGTCAAGGTTGGAAAGGTAGCCAACGATCCCAGTCACGCGCCTCTCAGGGGACTGCGCCAGGCGATACAAAGCAACTTTGGATCGACCATCAAGGGCAAGCGAACAAAGAGAAATGAAGGCCGTGACCAGGTAGAGATGTATGTCATCGAGCAGGACAAGGACCTTGTGAACCTCGCTATGTTGTCCAATGCGTACGAGGGTGGACACAGCGACAATATTCCGCCAGCAGCCTTTACAACGGATTTAGACGCTGTGGTTGAGCCTTCTTCCAAAAAGCGCAGGGTCACCGAGGGAGCCGACCACAACGGTCAAAAGAAACTTAAGTTTACGAACCATGGATTGGGAGTCGTTTAAATCCTTCTTTTTTCATTAAAAGTTTTTTGGGGGCCGGATCTGCCACGGCGGAGAAAAGGGAAGGTCCTTCGACAGAGGGAAACGAAACATCGAAATGCCTACGTCCTTTTTTTTTCGTGGGCAGATTTGCTCCATAATTTCAGGGGGGAAGTGTGCAAACGTGCCCATAACCATCGAAATGCCTACGTCCTTTTTTTTTCGTGGGCAGATTTGCTCCATAATTTCAGGGGGGAAGTGTGCAAACGTGCCCATAACCATCGAAATGCCTACGTCCTTTTTTTTCGTGGGCAGATTTGCTCCATAATTTCAGGGGGGAAGTGTGCAAACGTGCCCATAACCATCGAAATGCCTACGTCCTTTTTTTTGCGTGGGCAGATTTGCTCCATAATTTCAGGGGGAGAGTGGCCAAACCGGCCCCAAAACCGCAAAAAAAAAGATCACGAAGAGAGGACCGCGACGGCCAAAAAGAAACGTTTACGAACTATGGATTGGGAATCGTTAAAATCCTTCTTTTTTCATTAAAAAGTTTTTTGGGGCCGATTTGACCCATGAATACAGGGGGGAAGTGGCCAAACCGGCCCCAAAACGCAAAGATCGCGAGGATGTCGACCAGATTGCGAATGTTATCGTGGCAAGAAGCAACACAATCGAAATCGATACGATAATCGATACGATATCGAACCCCCTCTCAAGAAGAGCAAGACCAACGAGGACCAGACGACTCTCAAATTCACCAATCGTGGCCTGGAGGCCGTTTCTTAAAAAAAACCCAATTTTTGGACGTATGGAGAAGCATCTATTCTCCCAAAAAAAAAAGATGATGGTATTTTAGAATATATCATGCGTGGCACGCATTTGCTCCATAATTTCAGGGGGAGGTGAGCAAACGCGTGCCAAAAAAAAAGAAAAAAGTATGCCTTGAATCTTGATCGTTGGTTCTCCCTTCAGCATGCGTGGCACGCATTTGCTCCATAATTTCAGGGGGAGGTGAGCAAACGCGTGCCAAAAAAAAGGAAAAAAGTGTGCGTGCCAAAAAAGGGCGGGGGGGGGGGGGGCGCTGAATTTCGGTTCACGCAAAGAGATTTAATAAAATAGATTCGATAAAACTTGCGGGAGGCGCAGAAGGCGCAGGAGGCGTTGGCTGTATCGCCAGTTTCTTTTCCCAGTACCTCTGCATATAAATTGCCCGCTTCTCAGGGTGGTTGTCCATGTATCGTTTGGTCCGGCGAGCTCGCCCGGCCCTAGCTCGCGCCTCGTCCCGGCGCGGGGATATCTTGGTTGTGCGTAACCCCGCTTTTTCGAACGCCTTTAGCATCTTGCGGCGCATGTAGCCTCCGCCAAAGTGCAGGCCCTTGAACGGACATTTTTCATAAAGGGTCCATTCTTCCGACAGTTCATTTGCGCGTGCGTGGCAGGTGCTGCTCTGACACTTTGAATCCGAGAGGTGTTTCCTAGTCAGAAGGCCAGCATCGCAGAACCGAACCAGCCAGGACGGGCGTGTACCGGCGGGGAAGTGTCCAAGTTTCCGACGACATTTTTTGTAGGACTCAAAGTGGTCGTGTATAGGGGCTTCCGCTGCCACCGGAACACACCCGCAATTTTCTGACTCCGCCATACTTTCTACACTATGGTCCACAAGAAAAAAAAACCAGCATTCCGAAGGGGGTGTATCTCGGGAAACTCAAAATTAAAAGACTTTAAAAGGCTGAGACGTGAGACAGGGTCCGGGGCCTGCTGGCAGGACATAAAATGTACAATGTACAAAATGCGTTAACGTTAAACCTTGCAACTATGCAGTGAAGTTGCGCATTCCAAGGGGGGTCAGAAGGGCCCCCCCCCCCCTCAGTGGTTATTTTAGACACTTTAGACATGTTTTTTTTTAATGACAATTGGTAAAGGAGTGAATAAAATAATAGAGATTGTACATTGCACATTGTACCTTGTCCATTCTGCCGGCTGACCCCGGGCCCTGGCTCGCGTCTCAGCCTTTTAAACTCTTTTAATTTTGAGTTTGTTGAGACAAGGGTTGGGGAAACGTAGTCGTTAAGGGTGCCATAGCCAGGACAACTCCTTTCTAGGCAATGCTGGCTCTGGCACCGTGGCGGCAGCAGTAGCCGTGAATGTGGGCAGAGAGGCAGTACTTCTCATGGCCTGTACTGCTTGCCTTGCGCTGTTGCGTGCCTCAGTCGCGAAGAACAGTTTGTCTTCTTCATCCATCTCGATGCCGAGGAGCTCGAGAACGCCCTTGTAGGCATCGGGCTGCGCCGCAAACTCAGTGATCAACCATTTCTTGCGTGCGCCAATCTCCGCGATCTTCTGTTCGATGAGCTCGAGCTCGACGCGGCGCTGCTCGATCGAGTCCAGCACCTCACGCCTCGTCTCCTCCGACAGCTGCTCGCGCGCGGCCTCGAGCTGTTCGTCGCCGACCACCGCTCGTGCCCTCTCGCCTGGCATCAGGGCCAGCACCTGGAGCAATTTGTCGAAGGGCAGGCAGTCGACCGGTCTGCCTCGCTGGCCATCAGCTCTCTCGAACGCGATCTTCTTGAACGAACGCTGAATATCCAGCTTCTCGACCCGGGGCTGCAGTCTGTTGTAAGCAACCCTTGCATCTGCATCAGAACATCCCTTGAAGGAGGCTATCGCGTCGGTGACGGAGAAAAAGCCGTCCTGTTGTCTCACTGACTCTCCAAAGTCAGCCTCTTGTAGTCTCATGAGCATCGGATTGGCCCCGATGGCCTCGTTGGTGAGCTCTTTGCGGCATTCGCCTTCAGACACGTCCATCATCCTTGCTTGGTTGAATTTGTGAGCCAAAAAAGGAATGACAAAAGCTGGCACGGGTATGAGTGGTTCAGGCACGTTTTGCCTTTTTTTTTCCAAAAAATCTCGATATTCGAAAGAACTCGGCCGGGCCAGGCTGTACCTACGGTGGCGTAGTTACAGCCCTTCTCCCGCGTCCGGTGGCTTCCCGGGAAAACGGTAGCCGTTACGCATCTTTTCAAAAAAAGTAACGGTCGGGATCATGCTTGCAAAATTCGCCGGTCTTGCGTGAAGCCGGCTTTTGCGTCAAATTAACGAGAAAAGCTGTACCTACGGTGGCGTAGTTACAGCCTTTCTCCCGCGTCCGGTGGCTTCCCAGGAAAACGTAACCGTTACTCATTTTTCGAAAGATAAGTAACGGTAGCCGTTACTCGTTTTTCGAAAAACTAGTAACGGCTGCCGTTTTCCCGGGAAAAAATTGAGTAACGGTTATCTCCGTTCCTACCCTTATCATTATTCTTATTATTTGCTACATGTTAAATATTATAAATTTATAACATGTAACATGTAGCAAATAACAAGAATAATAATAAGGGTAGGAACGGAGATAACCGTTACTCCTATTTTCCCGGGAAAACGTAACCGTTACTCAACTTTCAAAAAGCGGTACACAGGCATGGACAACAGCGCACTGTTCCTCACCGGCTGTCTCCCCGCCTACTGGAAGGACCACCGCTTCACCCATGGTGCCATGTGGGCTCTCTACACACTCACTGGACGAGCAGACTTCCTAGCTGTTGACACCTTCATGGCTGCCTGCATACTTAGAGGGGGGGGGGGGGACAGAAGGGGGTGTGTCTCGGGAAACTCAAAATTAAAAGACTTTAAAAGGCTGAGACGTGAGACAGGGTCCGGGGCATGCTGGCGGGATATAAAATGTACAATGTACAAAATGCGTTAACGTTAAACCTCGCAACTATGCATTGAAGCATTCCAAGGGGTCGGAAGAGGTCTCCCCCCCCTCAGTGGTTATTTTTAGACACTTTAGACATGTTTTTTTTAAATGACAATTGGTAAAGGAGTGAATAGAATAATAGAGATTGTACATTGTACATTGTACATTGTCCATTCTGCCGGCTGACCCCGGACCCTGGCTCACGTCTCAGGCGATTAAAGTCTTTTAAATTTGAGTTTGCCGAGACAAGAGACCTCTTTCCCCACTGGAGATGCAGGTTTTCGCATTACCACGGAAAGAAAGTTTCAGGGAAAACGTAGCCATTAAGGGTGGAAGCTGCTGACATAATATGCACACCAGAAGTAGACATTGGTCTTAACCGGTATTCCTCCCATCAACCTCTCTGCCTTGGGTGGCTCTGGTACAGTGGCGGAAGCAGTAGCCGTGAATGTGGGCAGAGAGGCAGTACTTTTCATGGCCTGTACTGCTTGCCTTGCGCTGTTGCGTGCCTCAGTCGCGAAGAACAGTTTGTCTCCGTCAGCCATCTCGATGCCGAGGAGCTCATCGAGCAGAAAATAGCATCGGGCTGCGCCGCAAACTCAGTGATACACCATTTCTTGCGTGCGCCAATCACCGCGATCTTCTGCTCGATGAGCTCGAGTTTCGGACTCGGTTCGACGCGGTGCTGCTCGATCGAGTCCAGCTGCATGGCGGCCTCGAGCTGTTCGTGCCTGCTCCGACCGCAGTTGTTTCGCCCTCTCGCCTGGTATCAGGGCCAGCACCTGGAGCAGCTTGTCGAAGGGCAGGCAGTCGACCGGTCTGCCCTTCGACAAGCTATCAGCAACCCTTGCATCTGCATCAGAACATCACTTGAAGGAGGCGATGGCGTCGGTGACAGCGAAAAAGCCGTCCTGTTGTCTCACTGACTCTCCAAAGTCAGCCTCTTGTAGTCCCGTGAGCATCGGGTTAGCTCCGATAGCTTCGTTGGTGAGCTCTTTGCGGCATTCACCTTCAGACACGTCCATCATCCCTGCTTGGTTGATTTGTGATCGAAAAAAGGAATGACAGAAGCTGTTACGGGTATGAGTGGTTCAGGCACGTTTTGACTTTTGTTTTCGAAAAATCTCGATATTCGAAAGAACTCGGCCGGGCCAGGCTTATTTTAGACCATCCATTTCATAAGCAGGCTTTTGCGTCAAATTAAGGAGAAAAGCTGTAGCTGCAGTGGCGCAGCTACAGCCTTTCTCCCGCGTCCGGTGGCTTCCCGGGAAAACGGTAGCAGTTACGCATCTTTTCAAAAAAAGTAACGGTCGGCATCATGCTTGCAAAATTCGCCGGTCTTGCGTTAAATTTTGGTGTATCTAGCTGTAGTTACGGTTTGTAACTATAGCTTTTCTCCCGCGTCCGGTGGCTTCCCGGGAAAACGGTAGCAGTTACGCATCTTTTCAAAAAAAGTAACGGTCGGGATCATGCTTGCAAAATTTGCCGGTCTTGCGTGAAACTTGAACCAGCTGCGGTTATGGTAGGACACGTGCTACTGCAAAGAGGAATTCCGTTCCTGCCAGGCACTTTCAGCTGTATCGCTGCCTCTTTCGCCAGTTTCGGCTCGAATCGGTGCCGGTTTCGCGCGTATCACTGGCGAAGAGTAACGGTTCCGGGAGCAGTTACTCATTTTTCAAAAAGAGTTGCGTTTCTATTGCAACCTTCCTCTGCCATAATTGGACTAATCGGCAATGGCAGAAGTACCTGTAGGTAACGACCAGAAACTCCTGGCCACTGGTGCAACACACGGGTTGATGGTGAACCCGGCAGAAATCAGGCGCCACCGGGACGGCTTTTACTGCGTCACTGACGCGATTGCAGCATTTAAAGGATGCAATGAAAAGGACGCGAGTGTAACATACATGCGAATCCGGCCGCTGTTAGCAATGATTGAACTCCAACTGGAAATAAAGAGAATTGCATTTGTGCGCTCAAATGGCAGGAGAGGCAGCCCCGTCGACTGCCTTCCCTTCGGCAAGCTACCGATTGTGCTGGCAATGATCCCAGGAGAGCGCGCGAAGAAGATCGGGAGAGAGTACCCCGCCCTCAGAACACTCAAAAGAACCCTGCTGAGAGATGCAAACGCAAAGAAAAAGATAAAAAAGCAAGCACGGAAGGAATGTCAAGATTGTCCAGCCGATGCGAAGAAGACCGCGTCTTTTGCAGATGAGAATGGTCTCTGTAACAGGCTCTGCGTGGAGCATGCCAAGGCTAAGGGCACTCACCAGACAAAGAACCCATGTATTGACTGTCCCGAGGACGACAAGATCTCAGCAGGCTACAGGGACGAGAACTGTGAAAGGAGACTGTGTGCTCGCCATGCATTCCTGCGCGGGTTGATCCCGAGGCCCAAACCAGGAGCGTCCATCGTGGCCTGTGAAGTCTGGGACAGACTCGAACAGCAAGGCTGGCAGATCCAGCACGTGCATTTTTCAAACGGCACGAAGGACACGACTGGAAGAGAGTTCAAGGTGCCCGGACCGCGCAGGTACAGACTCAACGGCTACGACAAGGGGCTCAACGCAGGTTTCGAATTCCTGGGCAACGCATGGCACTGCTACCCACCCGAGCACTCGAAACACAACGAGAAATCGCCAACGCTCAAGCGGCTCAACAGCGTGCTGTACAAGGAAACGATGCTGCGCCTCGCTTCCATCCACGATTCGATGCCGGCCGGATTCACGATGTACTATGTATGGGAGCACGAATTTCAAGAGATCCGGCACAAGCCGCTGGCGGATGTCACTACAGTATTAAACGAGTTTACTAATTAAAAAAAAAGCTTTTGTGGTCGAAAATTTCACGGGTCCACCGAAATAGCCGTTACTAATCTTTTCAAAAAAGTTCCAGGGAAAACGGTAGCCGTTACGCATCTTTTCAAAAAAAGTTCCCGGGAAAAAGGTGGCCGTTACTCATTATTCGAAAAACGAGTAACGGTTATCACCGTTCATACCCTTATAATTTTTCTTATTAAATACTTAATATCAAATATTAGAAATTTCTAATATTTAATATTTAGTATTTAACAAGAAATAATAATAAGGGTAGGAACGGTGATAACAGTGACTCGTTTTTCAAAAATTGAGTAACTGCTAGCCGTTACTCGTTTTTTTCAAAAAAAAGTTCCAGAGAAAAGCGGTACACAGGCATGGACAACAGCACGCTGTTCCTCACCTGCTGTCTCCCCGCACGTGCGGCCTACACCTACCTAGCCTGGCGTGGCTACGACCGATTACGTCTACTAGCGGTCGTGCCGGCAACCATTTGGCTCTCGGGCGCCCTCGACAATGAGGACAAAGGGGTTTTCGGCGGCGAGGCCTACTGGAAGGACCACCGCTTCACCCATGGCGCCATGTGGGCTCTCTACGCACTCACTGGACGAGGAGACTTCCTAGCTGTTGACACTCCGACTTGGGGCTTAAGTCTGGTATAAATAGCCCATGCATCTTTGTTAGAGCATCCCTTGAAGGAGGCTATCGCGTCGGTGACAGAGAAGAAACCGTCCTCTTGTCTCACTGACTCTCCAAAGTCAGCCTCTTGTAGTCCCATGAGCATCGGGTTGGCCCCGATAGCCTCGTTGGTGGCATGGGCAGATAGCTCTTGGTGGCATTCGCCTTCAGACACGTCCATCATCCTTGCTTGGTCGAATTCTAGTCGAAAATTTCACGGGTCCACCGACATAGCAGTTACTTATTTTTCGAAAAGACCGGAGCCGTTACTCATTATTCGAAAAACGAGTAACGGTTATCACCGTTCCTACCCTTATAATTTTTCTTCTTATTATTAAAAATATTATATATTATAAATATCTAATATATAATATATAATAATAATAAGAAAAATTATAAGGTAGGAACGGAGATAACCGTTACTTAATTTTCGAAAAATAAGTAACGGCTCCTGGAGCCGTTACTCATTTTTCGAAAAAGATTCCAGCGAAAAAGGTTCCAGTGAAAACGTAGCCGTTACTCAATTTTTGAAAAAGATTCAAGCGAAAAAGGTTCCCGGGAAACAGTAGCCACCTGCTTCCTCTGCTTTATCTTCTTCTTCTTGTCCTTCTTCTTCCTTTTCACCCTTTCCACTCTCCTCCTCTTCTCTCTTCCATTTCATCCTTTCCACTCTCCTCATCTTCCCCTTCATCCCCTGTCTCGACAGCTATGTGTCTCTTCTTTCTCCTCTCCTCCTCCCCCTGCTTCCTCTGCTTTATCTTCTTCTCCTTCTTTTCCTTCTTCTTCCTTGTCACCCTTTCCACTGTCCTCCTCTCTCTTCCATTTCATCCTTTCCACCTCCTCATCGTCCCTTCATCCCCTGTCTCGACAGCTATGCGTCTCTTCTTTCTCCTCTCCTCCTCCCCCTGCTTCCTCTGCTTTATCTTCTTCTCCTTCTTGTCCTTCTTCTTTCTTTTCACCCTTTCCACTCTCCTCTCCTCCTCTCCCTGCTTCCTCTGTTTTATCTTCTTCTCCTTCTTGTCCTTCTTCTTCCTTTTCACCCTTTCCACTCTCCTCATCTTCCCCTTCATCCCCTGTCTCGACAGCTATGCGTCTCTTCTTTCTCCTCTCTCCTCCCTCCTCCTCCCCTTCTTCCCTCTGCTTTATCTTTCTTCTTTCTCCTCTTCTTTTTCTTTTCTTCTCTTGTTTTTTTCTTTTCTTCTGTCTTTTCTCTTCTTTTTTCTCTCCTTTCCCCCCTCTCCTTCTTCCTCTTTCTCCCTCTTCATTTTTTCCCCTTTCTTCCTCCCCATCCTGTCTCGACAGCTATGCGTCTCTTCTTTCTCCTCTCCTCCTCCCCTGCTTCCTCTGCTTTATCTTCTTCTCCTTCTTGTCATTCTTCTTCCTTTTCACCCTTTCCACTCTCCTCATCTTCCCCCTTCATCCCCTGTCTCGACAGCTATGCGTCTCTTCTTTCTCCTCTCCTCCTCCCCCTGCTTCCTCTGCTTTCTCTTCTTCTCCTTCTTCTTCTTCCCTTTTCCTTTCTGCTTACTCTCCTCCACTAATGGCTCTTCATCATCATTACATCTCTCTCGGAGGAGTTTCACACGCGACGTAACGTAACCGTTACTACCATGTGGCGAAACAACTTGTTACGTTTTCCAGGGAACATTTTTCGAAAATTGAGTAACGGCTCCCGGAGCCGTTACTCATTTTTCGAAAAACGAGTAACGGTTATCACCGTTCCTATCCTTCTAATTTTTCGTATTATTATTACATATTATATAGATTATAAATATCTAATATATAATATATAATAATAATAAGAAAAATTATAAGGGTAGTAACGGAGATAACCGTTACTCAATTTTCGAAAAATGAGTAACGGCTCCGGGAGCCGTTACTAATTCTTCGAAAAAGATTCCTGCGAAAAAGGTTCCCGGGAAACCGTAACCGTTACTCATCTTTTCAAAAAAAGTAACGGCTCCTGCTGTTTTGGGTAACGGGAGGGTCCACTTTTTTCCAAGGATTTAGATAAATATATATATATATATATGTGTGTGTGTTTATGTATATATACTTGCAAAAGCAGCTGTGACTTGCGTGGAAAACATGTATCAAATTTTCCTGTTCATCTACATGTCTTCACAACGACTTCTTACTGATTACTAGAAGTCGCCAGGATTGATTCTATGAATACTTATGAAGTTTGTTTAGTTTATTTATCTTCATAATAATTTATTAGGAGTTACAAGCTAGGGCTGAGTCCCTGTTGTACGTATTCACTTGATTATGTGATGAATGAAAGGAAGTGCATGCATATTTTTATGTGTACCTTGGGAAAGTATATGAGACGTATATTCAGCTTATTAATAACAGATCATGTGTAAATTAAATTTTAAGTTCAAACTTAGTATTCAAGCATGTTCAATCAGAATATCATGTTTCCTTGTTTGATCCTATATTAAATCAGAATATGTTGTTCCCTTGCTTAATAATCATAAGAAAAACGTATTGCTACAATATTATTACCTTCATTTAATTTTTCTTTTTTTTCCACATTCTTTCTTTTCTTCTCGTATCATGGAGTATATAGTCTTTCTTTTTCATTAAGTGATTTAATAAAATTAGTAACTCCGCTTTCGTAGAGAGAAAAAAAGATAAGGTGAATATCAGTAGTTGAAAAAGTACTTGAAAATGGAAAAATTTCTTCTAATTTTCTTTCGATTTTTTAAAATATTTATTTATTTATTTATTTATTTACTTATTTATTTATTTATTTATTTATTTACAAATGCTAGAACCTTGATAATAAATGTAAAGAATATATTATTTGTTCTTAAATTACACAAATTAGTTACGTATGTTTGTATATTATGTTAGTGTTTGGGAAGAAATTTTTCTGCTTTTCTGCTTAGGACATCTTGAATATGCTTAAGTTGTAAAGCGTTGATAAGTCTGCAAATATTTATTTAAATTATACTGAAAATTTTCTCAAAGCAACAGCTGTCTATATTCTAGCTAATATCGATAAGTTAATGTTTGCTTCAGAAAAACTTCAGTGAAGCTGTGTTTGTTAAACGTTTCTGTTTGTGTATTACTCAATGAATTCATAATCATAAACAATACATTAACATTGTTAATCGTTTAGTTGATTAATTGCTTACGTAATCTATGTATCATTCGCAACATAAGAAGAGAATGAAGTTACGGAAAAGATAATCAACGAGTAACACCAAGCAAAGAAAACTATCTGCACATTGGTTAAGAATTACTATGAACATTGAAGACGTGAAAAATCACGTATCGCTACAGAGCAGTCTGGCGAGGACGGAACTTGAGAATTTTTTTTATTTACTTTAGTTAATTTGATTCATTTGATTCATTTGATTCATTTGATTCATTTGATTCATTTAGATTCATTTGATTTATTTGATTAATTTAATTAATTAAATTCATTTAATTTATTTAATTCACGTGATTCATGTGGTTCTTTAAATTCTTTAAATTCCTTAAATTCCTTAAATATTAATTCGTTTAACTTTTAAATTCATTTAATTCATTTAATTCATTTAATTCATTAAATTCATTAAATTCCTTGAATTTCTTAAAATCCTTAAATTCCTTAATTTCTTTAAATTTTAAATTCCTTAAATATTAATTCATTCAAGTCCTTACAAGAAGATAATTATCGTTTTTTAGGGTCATTTTCAAGAAAATACACACTAAAAAAAGGGTCTTTCAGTCCCAAATCAAAAAATTTTTAACATCATAAGAAATTACAGAGACATCTATCGACGAAGGAGACAAATCAAAGACAAATAAAAAATGACATGTATCGACGAAGGAGATAAGCAAGAAAGGAAAACAATGAGGAAATAACTTTTTAGTAGGACAACACTGCCACCCACCTCCATTAAACAAACCTATCATCACACATACTGTACGAGGTAGGTTTTTAGAGTCTCCCGCGACTGTATATTTTAGGTATTTTAGGTATTTTCTGTATTGTTGATATTTTCAGTATTGCACACAAAGGGGACTAGATATTGTCGATATTTTGGTATTGCACACTAGGTGATTGTATATTGTTGATATTTTCGGTATATTAAAATCAATTAACTAACATCACCTGTAAAACCTATTCATATTAGGCTACCATCATTTAAGTCATTTATTTGTTCAACTATTAAACATGCTTTTGTAAAGATAGCACCCTTATCAATGAGTGCTGCTATTTTTTCAATCTCATTGTTTGCAATCATTCCTCTATTCCGCCTCTTCCAATTCTTCATCAATCTTCTTTCGTCTTCAATCTGTCTCAATCTCTTCTTTCTTCTTCTTTCTTCCATCAGGTTTTCTCCAATCTCGTCTTGATATTTCTTCTTCTTTATCAAAATTTCATCAATCACTCCAAGTAGTTCTTTTTTCTTCTTCAATTATTTCTTCATCTCTTCAATCATCTTTTCATCTTTCTCAAACTGTTCAATCTATTTTTCTTTCCCCTTTACAAAATCTAGAATAATATTAATAGATAGGGAACAGAAAGGGCCTGAATGTTTACAGCAAGAATTTTCGTTGTAAAATGCGGACAAATTTGCAGTTTCTCTATTTTTTGCGACGAAATGACGAATTTTGTCAAACTGTCGCATCTGTTTTTTTCGCTCTGCTTCTTTTCTGTCTTTTTGTCGCAGACATCACTCGTAAACAAAAAACAATTTAATCATACAAAAAATGAAATTGAAAAAAAAACATATAACCTAAACCAAAATCAACAGTTAAAAACAAAATTCTCGTCAGTCTCTCAGATTTGCACAAGTCCCAAAGTGGGGAAGTGGAATGGAGCAACTGGTCGATATTCTTCGCAAGGCCAAGCTGGAAGGACGAGCCTGAACCCGCCCCTGACACAGTCGACCCCACACCCGCCCAAGCCACTGTCGCTCCCGCCCCAGTCGAACCCGCACCCGCCCCAGTCGAACCCGCACCCGCCCCTGTCAACTCCGCGGTCCAAGCACCGCCAGCAGGTTGGAGGAGACTGGAGAACATTCCTGACAGATATATGGGCAAATATGTGATGGTTCCTCACGACTTCATAATGTCTAACAAAAAGGTTATCAGCTATGATTTCAAATCAGACATAATACATTACTTTCTTCGAGAAGAAGAGAAGAAGAATGAGTTTTTTTTCGCGGAGGCTGTTGTTGATAGAACAATCATAAGTTCCAAACATTAAAGTCTCTTTCTAGTGTTAGTAGGCGGTCCAGATGAGTTAACTATTTTTAATTCACTAACAGCAATTCACAGAAAATTACAGTAGTGCAACTCTCATTAAGCGGATTCTTCCACTATGGGAATAACATATTTACCTCACAAATCTAATATTACTCTTGCTTTCTTCTCCATCCGGCTAGTCCTTACATTCTCCTGTTGAATGTATTTTCTTTTTAATAATTCTTTTGTTTTCTTTTATTTTGTTATCTCTTTAACTTGTTCGTTAATTTGTTTTTCTTCGTCTGCCTGTTTGTCAAACTTAGTTTTTAATCATTCTCTCAGACTGACTAATTCATCCGAAATTCAATTCAATATTAATTTGAAGCAGGAACGGCCCACGACTGCGTAAATCTGTTTACTGTATTGCTTACCCCTTTTGAAAATAAATTCCTCTTTAGCTCTTTTCTCACACTGTCGCCCTTTTTGAATTCGTCTATTAAATTGTATATTTGAATCCGTTATTTATTTTTATTTACTGCTTTAACTATCGGCTTAGCTTTAATCCTCAGGTGAAATCGAGTATTATAAGCATCTACTATATCATCAATATTAGTAATCCAGTTCGAATAAAATATCAAGCCACCTCCTTATCGTCCGGATTACAATGTCAGCAATAGGAAGATCCCGATGGTCGCCCACTTCAACCGTCCGGTGTTCAATATTGTTATCTCTAAAGTAATCGTTAACAGCTCCTTTATATTCACTCCCGCTGTCAGTCGTAATGGAGTCCGGTATGTATGGTATTGTTTTCAAAGCCATATAAACATCCTTCGCAGTTTTATTTTTAAGTGGTTAAATGATTGAAAATAGGCTATCAAAAACAATATCCAAGCATAAACTTTATTTCCTTTCTTGTCTTTTAGTTTTGACATATCGGCTTAAGTGGTTTATCCGCCCATATTATATTCTATTTATCGGTTAGTAATATTTTCTGGTAATGAATTTCAAGTGCTTGCTGTTCCTTTCTTTCATTTTCTTCTTCAATACCTCCAGTTTCACTATTTTGTGTATTTCCTGTATGTTTATAGTACATTAATCATATATTAATAATAATATAATTTGTTAAATAATTCATTAAACAGCTTGTCAGTGTATTCTGATTTTCCACAACTTCCAAATGTTTTATATTCAAGATAGTTAATAAATGCATCGTCAACAACTGGCTCAAACTTTGGGTATTGACATGATGTAAATCTTCTCACCATATTATTATTATGAATACAGTATTGAATATTTTCTTTTCGTTTTAGGATATTAACCCTGCACGGTAGACATCGACAGTAAGTTCGCCTTCCATCAAAGAAATATGACATAGGGTTTTCACGACGACAATATCAGCATTTCTTAGTATAAGACATTAATACTTAATGACATCTAATGTTTTATCTTTATATCTTACTCTTTCTTCTTTTTCTAATTCAAAACAATAATTAAAACAGAATTCATAAGTATAAAATCGGTCGAATGTATCGTCAATTGCTTTTATCTGTCTGTTAGCTAAACACAAGCTCAACCCACACACATAATAACTATTGAAGTCATACTCACAACGATTATATAAATACTCCATAATGTGTAAACGAACATCGAGCGGTAAATTTTTTATCTTATCCATCTCTATTTTTGGTGATTCAAAACTTGAGAAAAATTTTAGATGTATCATTGTTTTCTTTTTTTGGTCTCTCGGGTTGTTGATTGTAAACATAAACACTAACACCGCTAGTCTTCTTCCTGCCTTTCTTAGACTTTGGCTCTTCCTCTTCCTCGCTTTTGGTTTCACTATCCTCGCTTTCTTCCAGTTCAGGCAATTTCTTTTTTATCGCTTTCTTCGCCTTCTTCCGTTTACTCTTAACCAGCAGGCTAGCAACCAGTCGGGCGAAAATATCAACAAAGTGTTCATTAACTTCTTCTTCGCTTTCACTGCTTTCCTCAATCTGCTCGCTATCCGCTCCGTCAATCATGTCATTCGCCAACTGCTTCTTAGCAGTATTCACGATGGTCTGTCTTTTCGTCTGCTGTCATTTCTTTTAGTCTGCTGTCATTTCTTCCTCCGCGAGTAATTCCTTAGCACTCTCAATCTTTCTCTGCCTCACATATTGCTTCTTCGTTATGGTTGCTTTTTCAAGATTATTTATGACTATCTCTCTATTATCTCTCTGCATTGTTTGTCTCTGTTATATATTTGCAAAAAAAAAGTGCCTAAAAAACTCCCTTCCTAAAATGTTTCATCCTTCCTATTGATAGTAGATACAAAGAAACAAAAGCACACAAAGAGCTTTCTATGAAACAACAGAGAAAAAAATGTATGTATTATAAAATTTACCTTTTGAAGTCTCCTCTTGTCTTCTCCAGTAGAGCTTATCACACAAACAAGTATGATATGAGTAAAATTTCTTCGCAGACAGGAGGGTTTTCGCGCAAATTGTTGTTGTTGTTGTTGTTGCTTTTTTTTTTCAAATTGAATTACATGCTAGTTTATACTCCTACATGCCAAGAGAGTTAGTGATAATAAACACTTGAAGTTTGCTCACTATCAATCATTTTTCTTGCTTTTATCTCGTCTTCTATTCTCATGGGTTCATTTTCAGCGCTCAGCCAATGTTCAAATAATGTTAATTGTTTGTTCTTCTCTATTTTTTTCCTTTCTTTCTATTTCTTCTCTTCGTTTTTTAAGTATTTCGTCAATGGCAGTGGATTTATTTTCACTATCTTTTCTTTGTTTCTCTAATTCATTTCTTTCTTTTTCGTTCTGTTCAATTCTGCTTTGAATTATTTCTGCTTTTTCTTCATTTTTTTTATCGTAAATCTATTTATTTCAAAGTAAGTTCTATCTTTCAGTTTGTCAAACCATTTGTTTGTTTCTTCTCTTTCCACAAATTCTTCATCACCTTCGCTCATGAAAAGTCTTTGATAGATTGAAAATTTGTCTAGTGTCATAGTTGGTGTAATCGGAAAAAATACCGCACCAAGTGGGGTAAAATTAGTGTTATCAGGTCTGCGGTGTAAAAAAAAAAAAAAAAAAATGTTTTTCCTTTTTTCTTATCATTTTATCAGAGCAGTCGAAAATTCGTGAATTTCTATCAAGTGTTTTTGTCAGTTTCTTTTTTCATTCTTGGACTTTCTCAGAAAGACCAAAGTGTCTGAAAAAAAGAATAAACACCTGTTTGTGCTGTGTGCTGTTGGGCCGATGTATGATGATGAAACACATGAGAAGCAAGAGGAGGAGGATGAGGAGCAAGAGCAAGCAGCCCAAAAGATCCAGAAGTCAAGGTAAATTTGTTATCTGTTTTCTTTGTCAATGAATATAATTAAAAAGTTTGGCATTTCTATTCTTTCTATCAAGAAACACCCAATACTGTTCCTTGCTCTCAACAGGCAGCCTACGATCACTGTTTGGACTTCTAACAACGACTATTTTATTTCCTCCCAGTTCCTTATGCATGTTTCCCAATTGTATACGCTCGACCCACAATCTTTCAAGCGGTTCGGTCACTCCCTGAAACATAGATGAATGAATGCTTACTAATAGTATCGCTACAAGTCTGAGTTGCGTAAGGAACTAAAAAGTTATTTAGGCTATGGGATAACATTGATAACATTTCAGATTACTCTGACAATCAATCAAGACTGCCTACAGAGTGGATATTAATTAAAACTCCACCACTAAGATTGATACTAAATATGCAACCGATTTGGTGATGGAGTATTCGGTATCTATCGTTTTCTTCGACTTAATGTTTATTTTTACGTGATATCACCCACAAGTGCGGGTCCCCTTATTTTTGGGATAAATACAAGTTTTTTTTTTTTTTTTTTTTTTTTTTTTTTTTTTTTTTTTTTGGTTTGTGTGCAAAAAACAGACGATAAGCCAAACGGTAAAACCTTGCTGTTTTTTCATGGTTCGAAGTGCGCGCACCAAAAGTGATGTCGGTGTCACTGCCGGTCGGAGCGGGGCTGCCACGCACAATGCGGGCTGCGCTGCAAAGAATGCTACTCGCTCAACAGCAGGAGCCGCGCCCAATGCGGGCTCCAATGGCTGGAAAAGCAGTAAGGCTCTGCCACCGCCACCTCCTGGTGGCATGCACTGACAAATCAAAACTCCGCTGGACAGCGGAATTGGTCAGAAAAAAGGCCCAGCCCTCTGCAGCCGCGAACAAGAAGAAAAAGAAGGAGAAGAAGAGTGCAAATAAAAAGTGCTAAGAAAATGTCTGAAGAGGAGCTGGCCTGCATCCGCCTGACCATCGAATACAATCACTCGACCGAGCTCGAGTGTGACATCAGTCATGTCGGGGAGCCGCCCGACGAAGGGCAGGAGTACGAGACCTATGATCGCCTGCAAGAACTGTCGGTGGAGGACTTGAATCGAGAGCTCTCTCTCTCTCTCTATCTCTTTCTCTCTCTATCTCTCTTTCTCTCTCTCTCTCTCTCTCTTTCCCTCTCTCTTTCTCTTTCTCTTTCTATCTCTCTCTCTCTCTCTCTCTCTCTCTCTCTTACTTGGGTGTGGCTGAGGATTTCAATGTCTGTGTGTGTGTGTGTGTGTGTGTGTAGGCTGAGCAAGCCAATGAATCAATCAGCAGGGAAGCCATGCTGCCCGGCAAGGAAAGCTTTCTGTGGATAAGCTACAACTGGGAATATCAACCACATGCCCCTACCCCCGGCCGGGAGGACATACAAGTCAATCTGGAAACCGATTTGTTCATCATAATGCATTTCCAGACAAGACAGACCCTCTGCGGAAGAGGCAGGTACAGGAGCTTATCCAGATCAAAGTATTTCAGAATGAGTTTGCAGGCCAACCGGGCAAAGAGCGGGAACATGCAGAGAGGCAGCACATGGTCCATGCCTGCCTCAACTGGGCGGAGTTTCGCAAAATGAACGGCATGAAACCAGATGTCTACTGGCCGCTGGGCAGCTGCGCAGACGACGACTGCCAGCGCCCTTCCCGCGCGGCGACTTGTATCGTCTGGCAGCGCGCTCCTCCGGTCGCTATTACTGCGTCCAAGACGCCTTCTTCAATGCGCTGGTCGCAGCGGGCTGCCAGCGGCCCGGCAAGTCCTCACCCTCTTGCACACGAAGCTGAAAGGAATCAGAATCGAATCAGATACTGTGAGGTTCAGGAGCTCATCGAGTTTCTAGGGTGAGGCTTCCAGTGCTTTGACACGGGCTCGCTCTACTCTCTGCTCCCCCTACAAAAAAGAAGCTGGTACGACCTGACTCGCAAGGTAGCAGCCTTTGCTGGGCGCACACTGTGGCAGTGGACCTGAACCACTGTCTGCTCCTGAACTCGGCGAGCCACTTCGCCATGGCCCTCCCAGCAAAACCTCAGGGCCTGCCGCATCTTTGAAGTGCCAGTCTCTGTCTACCGCCTCGTCACCAAGCAGGCGCAGGCCCAATAAGCAGTCTCGAAAAAACTGCAGATGGACTGGCACTCGCTGTAATCGGTGGCCACGCTTTTAGCTTCGACTCTGGTCCAACGACCAATAAACATACAGCAGTTAAAAAAGATAGATAGAGAGAGAGAGAGAGAGAGAGAGAGAGAGAGAAAGAGATAGAGAGAGAGAGAGAGAGAGGAGGGGTTGGGAGGGCGACTTTGGCAGGCGTCTCTTCTTCGACTGCGGTTCGCGCCACGCCGCGCTGTTCTTCGTCGAGACTGCGAGTGCCTACTGCCGGTTCAAGCAAGACATTGTGTTTTCAGTCACCGAAGGCCGGCCCCTGGATGTACTTAAAAAAACCCTCGCTAGTGCCACGCAAACAGTTGTGTTTTCCATGAAAGGAAAATTCGACGCAGAAGCCGGTTGAGACTGTCCCACTATGGAGCTGAGACGCTGAGACACCCCTCCCAACCTTTATACCCCCGGGGTGGTAAAAAAACTCCGTGTTCTTTCAACTGCTCACTAAGGAGTGGTGGGGTCTCAGCGTCTCAGACACCATACTGAGTAGTCTCAAACGGCCACTAGTGCCACCGGCGAAAATTTTATCGCTAAAAACTGCTCAGAACATCCATTATGGGAGCTGAGACAGTGAGACGGGGGGTAAAGTTGTTGCACCGGCAGGGGGTGGTAAAAAAACATGCTGTTTTTTCACCGACCGCGGCACGGTCCTTTCAACTCAGTTCTTAGGTCTCTATTGCGGAGTCTCAATCCGCCACTGGTGCCACCGGCAAAAATTTTACCGCTAAACACTGCTGAGAACATCCACTATGGGACCTGAGACAGTGAGACGGGGGGTAAAGTTATTGTACCGGCAAGGGTGGTAAAAAAACCTGACCTGCTGTTTTTTCACCGACCGCGGCACGGTCCTTTCAACTCAGTTCTCAGGTCTCTATTGCGGAGTCTCAATCCGCCACTGGTGCCACCTCGACCCCTTTTTTGGGGTCCATTTCCCCCCCCCCCCTCTCCCTCTCTCTCTCTCTCTCTCTCTCTCTCTTTCTCTGAGTCTCTTGAGAACTTTTTTTAGTCAAACTAGTTATAGGGGGAAGGGTGAGGGGGGGGGGGGGGGTTCTGACACCCAGCAGGCATAATAAGTCTGGCAGGGGTCTCACCGTCTCAGCTCCCATACTAGACATTCTCAGGGGGGGGGGGGGTTTGCAGTGTTAGTTGGTTTTTTCTTCTTGGTTTTATCATTAAAGCGTGGTATAGTGTGTCGACATGCCAGCTGTTTGTCCTACATGAGGAGCCTGCTTTTTTGAAGGCAGGCTGTATTGGTCCGGGACTTGTAAAAAGGGAGACCCCCGAGACTTTGCCTCGCTTGTGTGCCGCCCCTACGGCGGCGCCTGCATCAACCCGGCCAGAGGCATCCCTGGCGGAGACATTTGGGAGGAGCGGATGCGCTTTATTGATAATTTTTTTGACGAGATGCTGTAATAAATAAAAAAAACTTTTTCTCGTAGTTCTACTGAACTAGCAAGGAATGGAAGTTGCTAGGTCGTACAAGAGAAGGAGCTTGGATGGTGCTTCCGATGACTTCGTCCTGCCGGCCGACAAACAGAGCGGCGACGTCCTCGTCTCGGACGGTGACGGGTGCGTGAGATGAGCAAGCGGTGGCGTGGCCGCGAACGAGGCGGTAGCCCTCAACACGTGCGTGTTACCAGGCGGACATTCACGAAGTGAGTGGCGGGGGGGTTGGGGGGAGATAAAAAAAAAAAAGATTTTTTTTTGCTAACGTGTTCAAAACTGGAGTGTTTTTAAGTATTCAACATTAGAATCTGTTTGTTTCTCTTTCTCTATCTGTTTGAGATATTCCCCTTTGTATTTATCCAATACTACTTTATTAATTTCTCTGTATTTCTTTTGTTGCTCTTGAATCTTATCCTTATTTTTCTTGTAATATTCCCGTCGTTGTTTATTTATCTTATCCTTGTTTGCTTCTCTATATTTCCTTTGATGCTCTTTAATTTTTTCCTTATTGTTTTCCACATACTTTTCCCTATATCGTTGCTTCTTTGGATCAGGGAGGTTGAACACTGCCTTTATCTCCTCTATGATGGTACTCATTATATATACACGATGTATAGTATGCTTAACATATAATTCAATAAGCAAGCGAGAGGATGAATATTAGAGCAGGGGGAGTGAAATATATTCTCCTATTGGTGGCCAACCCCATGGTTGGCAGTGTCCTACTTGACCCTTATGAGGTTGGACACTTTTTCCTTATTAAATTTCAATATTTATCATATAATTCTTCTTCGTATTACACATTTTTTATATTGCCCAAGGTGTCCAACCTTTTATTAAAAGGGAGTAATTTTTTTTCCTCTCCCTTTTTTATTACAAGATGTAAAATATAATAGGTTCCGCGGGGTATTGGACGCGAACCACCTTGGCCTTCATTAATACTAAGACGATTTTGTCTCTCTCGGTTGCTTAATACCACTCACAGCCGTCCAAGTCGCCACAGCGACGATTTAGTATTTTTGAAGACGGGTGGATTTTCTATTTAAAATAATTAAAATAATATAATTATATATAGGATACATGATGCCGAGGACACCTCAATTCACCAAGGAAGAAATCGTTCAACGGAGAAGGGAAAGGGCGAAAGCATTTTTGAAGGCTCATCCCGATAAGAATAGGGCAAACGCCAAAGCATACTATTATAAGAATCAAGAGAAGATAAAAATATCGCGGAAGGAGAAATATGAAAAACAAAAAGCAGAGTTGCTTGAATTAAGGGCATTTCGTAATAGTATGTTAAACAATATATAATTTATTTTATATAATATAAAAATATATACGCTATTATATAAACCATGGACACCTCTCACCTCCGATCGTATTGGACGTATGAAGACTTACAACTTCATTTGGATTATGTGAATGGAAATTACTTTCTAAATCTGGTTAATGCAGTTTCATTTATATCGCCCGATGGAAAGTGGAACACGGCCGACTGGAAACTTGTAGATTCTATAGAAAAAGGGGCGGAACAATATTGCTGTTGCTCACACGAGATTACAAAGAATTACATCGTAAAAAATATAAAAAACGGGAGCGAAATGGTGCTAGGCTCTGAATGCATCAAGCGGTTTAAGAACGATAAAATGAACGAAGACTTGATATTGCTCATCCGCACCCTTGACAATCCAAACATTAAATTTTGTTGTTATTGTAATAGCAATAGGGCAATTCCAAAAAAGATTGTAGAAAAGTATCCAAATGGGGACAAGTATTATCACAAAGCCTACTTAATAAATAGATTGAAGCATTGCGAACATTGCGGACAATACAAAGGATTTATCCAATGCGGTGCTTGAATAAGTAAGAAAAGAAACAAGTCTTTTTTTTTTCGTCATAACGATATATAAAAAATTATAATTACCTATTAGGGACAACACCATACATGGATATACGGATATATAGAATAATTAATTTATTTTTATAAAAAAATCCGAGCGACTATATAACATGACCGCACCGACACTGACCAATGAACAATGGTATTGGAAACAAGAAGAAGCACTGAGAGATAAACCACTTGATGCGGTTCTTATCAAGTGGGGGAATAAACAATTTGCCACTATGCCATGCCAAGAGGATTTCATTGAATTGATTTAAAAAACGCCCGATGACCAAAAGCAATACTATGAAGTATTAATGGAAAACAAACCCCAACGAATGTATGAGCGGTGGAACACGCTTATGGAAAACGTATTTGCTAGTGTAGGCTTGAAGTATAATCCCAAAAAAGCCAAATACTTGGACGCGAGCAAGAATGGTAAAATGTCGTGCCATTTTTCTTACGATAACGGCTTGGTGTTTAAAAACTGCGAAACACAAAAAGAGTTTTGGAAGTATGTGGAAGTAGTGATTGAAAAAGATTATCCCGACCTTTGTTTCACGTTTGAACGAGCCGACAAGAATATTGAGTTGCGAACCATACTTGATATTTCTGTCTATAACAAAAACAGGGCTTTTCGCACTATCTACTCTCATAAAGAGGATAGCGATCGGGTTTTGCTTCCATATCCGTACACCCCAAAAACAAACACATTGAAACTGCTACAAGATGTAGAAATAGACGATTATTTGATGATGCGCCCCGATGACAATACAATTTACGATGTCAAAATTCCCGAATATACAACTTTGAAGCGATATCAACATATTACATTGGACGAAATACGCGAAATTATACTCAGCAAAATACCAAATGTAGAAATTGTGGAAATAAAGCAGAGAATGTTTGTTTTAAAAACCATAGGGACACGAGTATGTATTATAAACGGAGAAGAAAATAAAAGCGACAATTGCTATGTAGTATGGAGAAGAGACGGGCTGTATTTCTACTGCCACGATAGCAGTTGCGAGGGTAAAGGCATGAAAATTCACGAATTATCGCCCCCTATCGTCCGTAATATCAACACGATTGATGACCTGCGCCGACTCGCCAGCGAATGTAATAGTTTAGAAAAATTCAAAGAATTGATAGACACTGCTTTGGCCTGGATGAATCAATCATACACTTTTGCTAACTTGGCAAAGCCGACTATAATTGAAGAATACGTTGATTCCAAAGGCAAGAAGGTATTCCCCTACAAGACGGAATCAGCAATGGAATCATTCTTCAAAAACAAAAGAGTAAAGACCAATCTATCAAAGGAGGACTGGATAGCGCTAGGTAAAAACCCCGCCAAATTAAACGTTGTTGATTTGTATAAAATATGGACTACACACCCGAGAAGGCGAGAAGTAAATGACGTAATCTTTGACCCCAAGGCATACTTTGATAACGACAAACAAGGGTTTTATAACTTGTTTAAGGGTTTTGAAATTCCAGCAGACACATTAGGAGACGTAAAATCCTTCACGGCAGAAGAAGAAAAAAATGAAGCATTCTTTCAACATATCTTAAACCGATGGTGCGGGGAAAGACAGGACATATATAAAAAGGTGCTTGATATGTTTGCGAGCATTTACCAAAAGCCGTGGCAAAAACTACATTTATCATTGGTTTTAACGAGCACTGAACGAGGGACAGAGGCAAGCAGAGAGCTAGGGATAGATAGTAGGTTAGTTTATTCAGAAACAACAGATTTTCAGAAGTTGCACCGCCTCATAATGACAAGGGAGTATGTAGATGATTTCATCAGGCGCAAGGAGTCCAGCGCAAAGTACTAAAGGAAAAGGTCAAGCAAAAGTGGAAGCAAAAGGGGCAGGAAAAAGCCAAGCACACAACATAGTTAGTAAGGAGCAAGCTAAGAAAGAGAAGGGAAGAGAAAATTGGTATTATCAAGAGATACCAAAAGGACAGTCAGAAGAAAAACTTGGAAAACGAAGTAGAGCGCCTGCCGAGAAGGTGAGGGATTGGGATAGTGATTGGAGATCAAATGCAACGCCAAAACTACAAAACAAGAAGAAGAAATAACAGAAAAATGCAGATGATATTGCTGTTGACATTCAAGACAACAACAAAAATTAGTTTTTCATTTTTGTGTCAGATTTTCATTTTTGTGATAGTTTTTCATTTTTGTGACAAAAATTCAAATTTTCAAATTTAACTGTAAGATTTCGCGAAAATTTACGATATTTTGCGGACGAATATAGCAGTTAATTTGAAAAATTCAAATTTTCACCCAAAATCAAAATTCCAACCAAAACTGAAATTCCAACCAAAACAGAAAAATCAATTTTTTTTGTTGTCTTGAATATCAACAGCAATAGCATTTCAAAAATCCGAATGGTAATTAAAAAAATCTGTATGCTAGTGATGAAGTAATGTACTTTGAATTATGCCTGCATACTGCCGGCATTAAAGTGTTAATGCATGCATCACCATTACTTTTCGACGCATGCATTAAAATTCCAATGCGTTTGCATTGAAATCTCAATGCATGCATTGGACATTTGCATTTATATTTCAATGCATGTATTGAAAATAATTCAATGCATGCATTGAGGTTTCAATGCATGCATTGAATTTTTTTTAATGCGTGCATCAAAATTTCAATGCATGATGCGTTGAGATTTCAATGCATGCGTTGAAATTTCAATGCATCATGCATTGAAATTTCAATGCATGCATTGAATTTTTTCAACGCATGTATTGAAAATCATTTTAATGCATGCATTGAAATCGTTGACTCCAGACTCCGGTATCTTTAATAAACCCCCAGCGTGTTGAGGCATGTGAGGTAGGATGCATTGCCAACCTCGATGCATGCATTAAAATTTCAATGCATGCATTGAAAAAATCTGATGCATTTTGATGCATGCATTGAAAAATTTCAAATCATTGTTTCCATGCATGCATTGAAATTTCAATGCATGCATTGAAAACTTTTCAATGCATGCATTGAAAAATTTTCAATGTATGCATTGAACCTATCCTGGATCATAGTGACACACACGCATACACACACACACACACCACAGACACACACACACAAACGCACGCGCGCACACACACACAAACACACACACACATACACATGTACACACACACACACACACATGTTGATATAGTTTCTCGGCGCCAATTTACGTGGAAGTCGGAAATCAGTCTTCAGGAAACATGATTTTGGGCTGCAGAACAGAGGCCAGACAATTTTTTTAGTAGTTTGTCTAGTTTGTGATCCAGTGTTTACTGGTTTCCGGTTTGTGGATCCTTGATTTACTGGCAACTAACAGGCGTGAGGAAGAAAAGTCGGGTAGAATAAGCCACTAAAGTGGCAATTACATATGAACGTACAAACCTTAGTTGGAAATTAGTACACACACATCATCAAAATCCTATATACCTACTGCATGTATCATTTATTCAATGCATGCATACATAGGCCTAGGCCTTCGATTTAATGAAGTTTGTAACTTCTGGTCACCATACCAATCGTGAGCATAAATACATGCACACATAAATACATGATACAATACATACATACATACAGTAGTATAGGGTCGCACTACAAGACACTTTTTCAGAGCAGACACCCCCCGCCACAGAGACAAACACCGGCCGGCCCTGACGGAACAAAAAGGCAATACATCTAGTGTCTGTAGCAGGACTGAGTGTTTGGCTTATTTTCGAGCCGTGTTTTGCACACATTTGTCGTCAATGTATTTTTTGCACGAAAACTGCAAAATAGACCTACAGATTTTCTCACTTGCCAAAAATCAGATTTTTGACAAAGTGAAAAGAAGTCCATTTTGTACCCAAACAAAATATATAAAGTGATATAATGTCTGATAACTATGATAACTTTGATAATATTTCTGATAACTTTGATAATGAAGCTATAAGACGAAATAGTAATGACTTGATAGATTATTATATGGATAAACAAGAAAGCACAGTAAATAGACATAAAATAAGAGTAAGTAATCAAATAGAATTGATAAATGAAAAAATAAAAGAGTTGACCCAAAAGAAAGAAGAGCTAGAAGAGAGAGATGATGCTATTGACTATCAGCCTAGTTAGAATTGCAGCGAGAGCTTGAATTACGCGTATCTAGCCTAGCTAGCAGTGCAGGCAGGTCGCTCTTGCCCTGCTGTGCTTGCTGCTGCAGTCTGTGCTTCGTGCCATCTAACAGGCGGTCATGCACACACAGGCGAGGAGCAAGCTGGTAGCCCCAACTGGCCAACTCTTGCCGCAACAGCTCCTATGCATGTATGTATGTATGTATGCATGTATGCATGTATGTATCTATGAATGTATGTATGTATGTATGCATGCATGTATGTATGTATGTATGTATGTATGTATGTATGTATACATGCATGCATGAATTTTCATGCATGTATGTATGTATGTATGTATGTATGTATGTATATACCAGCTTAGGGAAAGCGTAGGTAGGATTCACCTCGTCCAACACAGATATTCCACCTGACAGATAGCTAGATAGATAGATAGATAGATAGATAGATAGATAGATAGATAGATATGCTTAGTCT
>WBZZ01003224.1:170000-195000 GCA_019918135.1 Paulinella micropora
AGACCTATGGTGAGAGTTCAATGGAGAGAAGGAGGAAAAGTTATGTGTAAGAGTTTCAGCATAGGAAAAGGCAAATGAAAAGAGCAAGCATTGGAAGAAGCAAATAAATATCATAAAGAATTTGTAATACCTAAATATGAAGATTGGAAAATAAATTACAACAATGAAAGAAAAGCAATTAAAAATGAAAAAATCAAGAAATGGATAATCAAAAGTTATATTTGTGAATGTGGAGCAGAGATTACAAATGGAAGTAAATGTAAGCATAAGAAATCTAATAAGCATAAAGAAAATGTAGAGTTGTTAAAATCTAAGGTTGAACAAGTTAAGAAAGAAGAAGACGAAAGATGTAGTATGTGTGGTTATATGGAAAATAATTGTCATTGCGGTTCAGGATATAGCAAGTGCAATCATACTTGGAAAGACAAAAGATTAATAGGATTTATGGGTTTTGCTAGCATAGCACAATTTCACCGTCGAAATGATTTCAATTCCTCCGCAGGAATGGGTGAATTTTATGTTAAAGACAAGGACACACCACTATATAGAGGCACACAGGGACACAGGACACACCCCACATTTGAGACTGCGAAATTATTTAAATTTTATAAAATTATATTTCCTTAAATATATTTACCAAACAATGGAGACACCTATTACGGCAAAGTCTACAGGTTGGATAAATTTAGGGAATATAAAATCAATTATGAGATTAAACCAATCAGGGATCAGGATGTGCTATATATCAAACCGAAGGAAAGGAAGTATAAGATAGATACACAGACAGCCCAAAATTACTTAAACCAAGTAAGAGGCGCTGTGTATTTTGAGCACCACACTATACCAATAGCACCGCCCTTACCAGACATTGAAGAAAAGAAAGATAGAAAAGAAAATGTCAAAGACTTGATGCGGTATGGAATTACGAAATCAAGCAAGATGACAGAAAGGAACACAAAATGGAAACTTTCGTTCATTTACTATGCGAGATGTTACAAGATTTGTTGATATTATTTTGAATGACTTTCTCGAAAGACAAAATCCAAATAATATGGTTAATTAAGGGATTGAGTTTGTAGATTATTATGGAAAGGTATCTACTGGACTTCATTGGATTAATCAAATTTTTGTGGATGATGTCTTAGAAAGATTGTCAAGAATATTTCAGAGCAACGAATTTTTATATACAGACGAAAAAGGCACTAATTTAGATAAATTAAGGTTTGTATTAAAATCTGTTAAGATGCCGACCGGCGGGACAAGGCTACAGGTTTTGAATAAATTAGATGTCTAAAAAAAGAAAGGAATAATTCAAATCAAAAATGACTACAACATATGCTTAGCGAGTGCGATCGTTGTTGTGAAAGCTAAAAAAGAAAAACATCCTAGATATTTACTTAGGGGGCGAAAAATTCAAGAGGAGTTAGCCAAAGAACTACACAACAAAGCAAATGTAATTCAGGATGTGTGCGGTATTCCAGAAATTAATGTATTTGCTAATTTCATCAAGTATAATTTTGTTATTGTTGAATTCCCTGACAAAATCATTTATAAAACAGAACTTGAAGATGAGAAAGGAGAACGGCTTACAAATACATTCTTAAAACAGAAGGCCACTACGATGCCATAACTAATATGAAATCTATGGTAGGAAAAAAGAATTTCTGTGAGTTATGTTTCAGATGCTATATGGAAAGACACGCCTGTGAAAGTAAATGTGGTATCTTATAAACAAAAGGATATTTACGTATTAATGACTGAAATAAATGGAAGGAATGTCATTCCTGCTGTAGAAACTTTCCTAATAAGCAATGCTTTGAAATCATAAAGGAACTACTTGCGATATCAAAGCGAAATGTAAGGGATGTGACTTAAACTACAGGAAGAATGATATTCATCATTGTAAGGAACTGAAACCGCTTGAACATCAATTCGAGATTACAAAGAAAGAAATCTTACAACATTCTGAGAAATACATATTCTTTGATTTTGAAGCTACACATGACACTGGCTAGCATATCGTAAATTACACGGAAAGCCAGTATTTTGATGAAACACAATTACCCGTTATCCATAAGAATATTAAAGATTTCTGTGCGTGGGCTTTTGATATCAAGCACAGAAGCTATACATTCATAGCACACAATGCCAGATGTTATGATTGTCAGTTTATACTTCGTTTGTTAGTTGAACAAAATCAGACACCATTCGTTATTTATCAAGGCGGTAAAATTATGATGATGATGATTGGAAGCAACTGCAACAAATACCGCTTCATTGATAGTCTCAGTTTCTTGACTATGCACTTATCAGAGTTTCCTAAAACCTTTGGACTGACAGAACTTAAAAAATGTTTCTTTCCTCACTTCTTCAATACAGCTAAAATAAAAACTATGTCGGAGTTATGCCACATAAGAAACATTACGGCTAGGACACTATGAAAGAATGTAAGAGAAAGGAGTTTATGGAATGGTATCAAGAGCAGGTAAGCAGTCATAACCACTTTGATATTGCTAAGGAAATAGCAGAGTATTGTCATAGCGTTGATATTTTAAGAAAGGGCTGTATGGATTTTAAAAAGCACTTTTTAGAGTTCGGTATTGACCCTTTTCAATATACTACAATCGCGAGTTGTGTTATAGCTTATACAGAGCAGACTATATGCCAGAGAACTCAATCGCTGTTTTAAAGGCGGAAAAACAGAGTATGATGACTTCAAGGGTATGTGTTGAATGGTTGGCTTACATTGCAAGATTAGATAAGACAGACATTAAACACACATTCAATGGTGGTGAAAAAATGTTTAATCTGTCTGGCACCAAAGTGTATGTGGATGGATGGGATGAGAAGAACAAAACCACTTACGAGTTTTATGGGTGTCATTAGCACGGCTGTCAGAAATGCTTTAACAGAATCACAATGAACATTAGGAAAAATAAAATTATGGGCGAACTACACAAGGAAACATAGATGAGAGAAAGACAATTAAAAGAAAAGGTCAGGGTGGTAGCCATATGAGAATATGAATGGAGGATTATGAAATCAAGCGAAAGTTTAGCGGAAGACACAAACGAACGGATTATTGAACAGGAAGGCTTAATAGCACGAGAAGCAATGTTTGGGGGCAGAACAAATGCTTTAACTCTATATTGGAAAGCCAGACACAACAATGAATATGCGAATTACATTGATGTATTTTCATTATATCCGACCGTAATGTATTATGACATATACCCCAGCGGGCACCACAGCATTCATAGACCAACTCATGAAGGAGAACAAAAAGATATGAATAACAAAATTATCCAAAAGGAATATTTCGGATTAGCAAAAATTAAAATGCTACCGCCGAGAGGATTAATTCACCCCGTCTTACCTAAGGCAGACAGAGGTAAGATGATGTATTACTTATGTAATAAATGCGGAACAACCAACCAAAAGGGAGAATGTGAGCATACAGATAATGAACGAGCACTAACAGACACTTGGGCTACTCCTGAGATTTACAAAGCACTAGATAAGGGATACAAGATATTGAAAGTTTATGAGGTATGGCACTGGGCAGAACAGAGCAACAGCCTATTCAAGGAATACATTAAGACTTTTACAAAAGTGAAGCAGGAAGCAAGCGGATACCCCGACGGCTGTATCACTGAAGAAGATAAAAACGAGTACATAAACAATATGGAAGCTAAGATAGGTGTTAGAATGGATAAAGATAAAATAGAGAAGAAATCAGGACGGCGGGCGGTTGCTAAGTTGTGTTTGAATTCATTGTGGGGAAATTTGGAGAAAAGCAGAACAAAACACAAAACAAAATTATCAATGACAAGGATATTTTATACAAGTTCATAAATGATAAATCTGTTGATAACAGTAATATCAATATTATCAATGACCAAATCATAGAAGTAAGTTATGATTTGAAACAAGATGCTGTGAGCGACCATATCAAAACAAATATTATTGTAGCTATCTTTACTACCGCACACGCCAGAATGAGACTTTATGATAAGATGGATGAGCTTGGAGATAGAGTATTATACCACGACACAGACAGCATAATATATATACTACAAATAAGGAAAATGGTGAAACTGATGTGGAAACAGGAGACTAATTAGGAGAATGGACAGACGAATTACACGGGGCTAAAATTAAGACATTTGTCGGAAGTGGTCCTAAATGTTATGGCTATCTATTAGTTGTTAAGTTCCCGTGCCCGGTATCCAATTGGATATGATATTAAAGTACTTTCAACGACTGGAAAAAATAATGAAATTATATTTAATTATAAAAAATTTGTTATAATATTATTCGATTAGACTCAAAGCTTAGAAAAATTTAATACAAAAGTTATAAACTGTCCTTGTCGCTCGTACCCGCTCCCTGCAATTAAGTACAAATTGAAGTTGTATCCAACTGGATATGGTTATAGAAATGACCTTACATGAGCCCTTTTTTTTTTTTTTTTTTTTTTTAATCTCCATGCTTTATGTGCCATCCATGACATGCACGACCCTTTGTGCCACACAATGCCATTTCGGGGCCGCAGATTTCGCAGTAAAATGAAGTGAGAGACCCGTCCGCCTTTCCATGCACGTACTTACATACTTTACAGCGCCTGCGTTTCGGCCTCTGCGTTGACTGATTGAACTCCTCCCCTGCTTCCCTTTTGCGTCGAATAGCATCGGACATATCAAACAGTGGATACATGACCAGCTTCATGTGCGGTTCATTCGGTTTGGGCCCTCGCAGGTTCTCTGATTCTGGACTCAACATAGCCCAGTCTACTTCCGAGCAAGTTTTGCTTACAAGCAAGCCGTTTGCCACCAAATGCTTGAAGAACCCTGGCCTGGTGGTGCCTTTCGAAAAAAGGTAATTGGCACTCTGTGTGGTGCTAAAACGAAGGAAATGCAAGTACGCGTTCGTCATGGCGAAGTCCAACAAGATCAGAAAGTCATTGATTGTCCAGTCTCGCACAATCACATTGAGATTCATTGATCCATGCCCATGGCGTAAAGAATTGAAGCGATCAACGCTGTTGAAAAACTCATAATACTTTGCCACAACATCACAACGGGGAACGAAGGCTGTTTTGGTACTGAACCTAGCTTCCCGCGGTTTGCCGCTAAAGTAGTGCCACATGTAGCAATAATTTGTTGCATATTATGATCATTTTGATTAACAGCAAGCAAGGGAATGCCATCCTTAATACAAACCGCACCTGCCAAATCCCCTTTGTTGTTGCCCCTGGCATGCCACAAAGTAAGTTTGGGAAAGTTGACGGTGGCAGTCTTCACCATGCCAGTAAAATCGAGGCCAACAGCTTTACATGCTAGTGCAGTCTTGACACTGGCGAACCAAGAGTCGCCTACTATCAGACGCCCTGTTCCATGCCATGGTTTGACCAAACGCAGCGTTGTTGCTGTGGTAACACCCCACTGTTGTACTCCTTCCTTATTGCGATCCCGATCCTTCCCTTCCACACATTCAAGAGCAATACAAATTCCCGTTGTTACATCGCAGGCGGTATGGTATTCCCTTCCAAGGGGGATTGGTTTACGTGGTACATACACTTGACCAGGCATCTCCTTGCCTGTCCATTTGCCCATCGATTCGTCAACAGTGATGCATGGGCCGGGGATAATGGCTACATTGAACTGCCAACCAAACTGTAGCATCATAAACCGTACAGGTAAGAAGGGATCATTGGAGGTAGGTTCTGGCCCAAATTTCAGACACTGTAAAATGAGTTCGAATCGATTCTTTGACATGAACTTTCCATAGCCATCTCCTGGGAGACCATCAGCTGCTAATTCATGTTGGTCCACCCAATGGCCCCTCCGCCGACCTCTGTCTGCCAAAGAAATGAGAACTAAAAGCCCCAAAAAAACCGACATTTCCTCATGGGTCACAGGTTTCTTTAAGTACGATTCCTTTTGCTTTGCAAGCTAGGTGTTGGTGAACTCGATCATACGACTGATAACTTTTGGGGGGACAAAGTGCATGAAGTGCCTGTCCGACAAGAACAAGAACAACAAAGAGAAATCAGAGAGATGAAAAGGGGCAGACATATGTAGGCTATGTATTACAAGGTAGCAAAGCATAGTGAAAACAAGGTGCAGAAATGAGTACCTGCTCCACTCAAACTGTCTGGTCACATGACATCATTTTCAAAACAAACAACAGGAAATGACAGACGAACATACATACTTGCCCCACCCAGCTGGAATCCATGCAATATGCAAAACAGACAGACATCCAGGGAAGACTTACGAAAGAGGAGGAGCTGTGGAAGCGTTCGCTAACCTTGTCTTGGGTTCAAACACAGGCCTGTCTGCACTCCAATCGACTGTTTGTGACTGCAACTTCCACAAAAAACCATTCTTTACCAACTTGTCACCCTCAGTCTTCACTTGTTCCTCTGTATTTGGACATACATTGTATCCCAAATGCAACTCTTCGTCACCACCTTCTTCGCTTTCTGAGTCTGAATTATTTGCCTCCTGTTCAGCTTTTAGTTCATTGTTCTTTCCTCCCTCATCCTCGACCTCTGTCTCTTCACCATCTGTAAGCTCTACGTGGACCTCTTTCAATCCACCGTCGATACAGGCAAAACCACTCACGGTCTGGTCCAGTTCAGGACGTAGAAGTCCAGACGAAAAAAAATAGTCCTTCTTGTCCAAGTTGAGAGTCACAAGTGCTTTGTGATGTTTTGTTTCCTTATCCTTTAGTTCCCCAACAAGCCTTATGTCTTGATAGACTGTTTCACCAAATTTTCTTTTTGCCCAAGCCTTTCTCAGCTTTACAGCAGGGACCGAAACACACGTTCCCACGTCCATGTTTTTTGAGTAAGTGGCAGTGTGAGGGCGAAAAAACCAAAAATAGGGTGGGTCAGTCAAGTGCCTTTTTCTCAGCTCCTACCTAATGTTTTGAGTCAAAAATTGTACGCGTCACTTCCTACAGTCATTCTTGAGCCTTGGGGCTATTTTTGATTCATTTATTGTGCTCAATTGATGAGATAAAATTTTCTGAAAACCGGTGCTGAAAAAACGTATCCAATTGGCAACAAAAAAATCCAATTGGATACACCGGGAACTTAAACATTAGACAACGGGAAAGCGAGTATGAAAATGAAAGGATTTAGTATGAACTGTGAAAGCAACAAAGCCTTAAATCTCGTTAATATGTTTAGTGTGATAAGTTGTGGATTGGATATCAAGGATACAAAGTTATTTGAAAGTAGTAATAAGTAATTAGTTCGAAGAAAGATGTATCGCCAAACGAATTGAGAAATCAGGCAAGGTATTAATCGTGGAAAACAGCAAGATAACAAGAGACAAACAACAGAAAAAAATAACGAGTGAATACTTAGAAAAAATATTCAGCTTTACTTACACTAAAAGAAATATTAGGTATTGCAGATAATGCGATTGAAACTAGACCGTTTGGATATTAATGATATTTGTGATGGGACGAAGTCAGAACAAAATATCAAATAATTAATTTTTTCCATAAATTTTTTTGTATGTCTATATAGACCGATGACTACCCTTAATAGACTATCTGAAAAATTCGAACAATTTTAATTGAGAAGAATAAGGAATTCTTTTCAGTAAGAGATGTGCAAAAGATAATTGATGATGAAATTAAGGCTATTGAAAAAAGTAGAGAAGGGAAGCAGAAGGATATTTTCCATTTGGTAAACATCTAGCTAGGGAAGAATGTTTCAGACATCGCTTTAATTAATAAGCCATATCTTGAATGCGTTATGAAACAGCAGTGGTTTGAGAAATTTACAGACATTAAAAGTGAAGTAAAAAAATATATGTAATAAAATTATTTTGTAGTATATATAAGATGACCGAACTCAACACCAAACAGGACTACTTGAATGAAATTGAAAAATTGAACATTGACAGCGGCAATGTCAAAATGCAAACAATTAAATGGACTAAGCCTGTATCTTTCTATGAGCAATACAAGCTCCATGATATGGCGGATACGGCGGATGCTACCGCCATAGGCGGTAATGTAGAAGTCATTCTTCCTTCGACCGCGACATTGCAAAAAATCATAAATGACGAGCAAAGCACTCCTTTTAAGGAAACCGATTTGAAAGAGACAGGTATCACTGAAATTAAAGCAAATGTTGGTGAAGAGATAGCGAATGCTACAGACGAAGGATGTATAGCAAAGAATGTGAGCAAAGCCACTTGTGCGAGCGATGTTATTCGTATTGTAAAAAAAAAATACAAAAAATAAATAAAGTAAAGTAAGACAAATAAATCTTTTTTGCTTCACTGATCCTCTATAAAGTTAGCAATAACATTAATATTACTGCCACCTCCCCCGCCTGCCGACACAGCCTTTTGTGTAAATGTCAAAACATCGTTCGGTGTTAATTGGATATCATAAGTTCTGAGATTAATCTGCTGAGTAGAGCCAGCATTAACATAAATCTTAAAAATTGTTGTGCCGTTTGCGATAGCAGTTGCTTTTGTGTCTGTATCTACAATTGAAGTTTCCGCATCAACATCAGCAAAACCCGCCCCTGTCAGTGTTCCGTTCAATACCATTCTGACGACATTAGCCTTAGTATCTTCATTTGTAATACTTATCAAAGATGGAAAGATATTTGAATAGGTGGTTAGGCTATTATTGTATAGTGCTTTATTCCTGATACTTAAAATGGTGCTTTCAGTTACATTACCTGCTTCAATCCCTTCCGCCGTATTTGTAATACTTGTATTTATACTGTTGGTACCTTCAACAAACAAACATTATTATTATAACTGGCTGTCTTCAGTCTTTGTATTCCAACTCCCACATTATTATTAAGAATCCGTGCTACAAATTGCAATTTAGTATTCCGCAGACTGAAACCTGTGTTGGCATTTGCATACTTAATTGTATGGACTAACTGAAATTCGCCTGTCTTTGGATTTTCAATAGAAAACTTAATAGCACCAAAACCTAAGTATTGAAATTGAATTTGAAATACATTTCCCTTACTCCAATCTAATACAAGCATATCTCCTGTTCCGTCGCACGGGTCATCCCAGTACGCTTGAAAAAATGCGTTTGGGGTTCCTCCTATACAATGTAGAATAATCATTCCTTCATCTCTAGTTTTGTAAAAGTAGAAATCATTAAGTAATTCGTTATCTCTGATGCCTATCCAAGAATAATAATCTTCGGTTTCGTCTGTCGTCCATAAAGCGGTGAAGCGGGCAACAACACCCATACCTGTGTGATATTTTATTTTTCTTTTGCTTACCATACAGGCATCAGCGGTAACATTAGCAGTTGTTTTTAATTCCGCCATATTAATATTAAATGAAACGGTCGCATTTGCTGAGTTAATGGCCATATCAGTGTATTAATGGTATATGGCAAGATTTCCTGTAATCCTGGTGTTAAGGAACTGGTTAGGGTTTCACCAAAAGCGGTCTTCATATGATTAGTTTCAATGTGTCCATCATATCTAACTTTGACATTAACAAACTTTTCGTCTGGATTTTGTGTGATTAAATTTCTCTGGTGAGACATTTCTTATATATAAAACGAAAAATAATTTTCTTTTTTTTTTCTAACTCATCAAAATTTCAATTCCCTTAACAACAATAGTCTTCTGAAGAATAACATAAGTATAATAATTCAATTGGACTGCTCCTTCAGCACTCCATTCATACCTCCGTTCGGTGTCTAAGGATAGACCAGCCACTTCATAACCCTCTTCTTCTCTCTTGTCATAAAGTGGGCGGTTGTTCCTCACACACAATCTGTTTCTATCACTCTCCCCGTAAGGGAGAGTCCAACTAACTTAAATAAAACTTGAAAAAAGTCAACACCCTTTTCTGTTTGGATTTTCAAGGTGTTAAAGCCTCAAGAAAATCAAAGCGAGAAAAACGTGAGAATTTTAGCTTTTCGTGAACCTCACGAAAAGCAAAAGAAAACATATTTAACTTTTGTTAGCGATTCCAGATATAACAGGAACAGCTACTCTGACATTTAGTAGTCACTCAACGGTAGAGAGACAGACCAAACATAAGACTCAAGTAACTACAAGCCGGACGACAGTCAATGCTACTATGTATTGTGCGGGCCAGCCTACAATTAATTATTTTTTGTGATTTTACATGTCAGTCCGAAACAATTGGAAACATAACACCTATTTCCAAGGAAGAATTTTTTATTATATTTCCAATTGTTTCAGACGTGCAATCACATACAGTTGTTTCTGAATATTCAATATTTATACTGAAAAGATAAAATATTTATATTGTTTGATTTCATATAAATATTGTAGTTTTTTAATATTAATATTATATTAAAAATCAATATTAGTGTTTCATAAAATCAATATTAGTATTGTATTTTTAAAATAAATTTTTTTAATTTTGCGTAAACATACTTGAAAACTAGTGAAATAATAGAACAATATTAATATTGCAGCAAAATTATTAAATTTTTTACATTGGTTTCATAAAAATTTCTTAAAAAAATCAATATTAATATTGATCTCAAAAACAATATTTTTTTTGAAAAATATTGATTTTGAATCAATATTAATATTGAATTTTTTCCAACTTAGAATTTTAATCATTAGTGTGTTGAACTTGTAGTAAACTCAATAATAAAATGAGTCCTAGTAGAAAAATAGCAGAAAAATATAGTGTTTAAGTCCCTGGTGTTTCCAATTGGTAATTTTTGTTACCAATTGGTAAATTTTTTCCGTGAACTTTTTTTCAAGAATTTTCATTCATAAATTGGGATCAATAAATTACTTCTGAGCACTCTCGGGGCTCCGGAATGACTGTAGGAAGCGACTCGTATAATTTTCAGCCAAAAATAGTGAGTAGAAGTCAAGAAAAAGGCATTTGACTGAGCCACATTATTTTTTGATTTTTGCCATTTTTGAAGCCATTTTCTGAAAAAAGATGGAGGTGGGTAGCTGCGTTTCGGTGCCATGCGTGAGGCTAGGGAAGGCTTGGGCACGTCGAAAGTTTGGGGAAAGTGTTTGTGATGGCATTAGGCTGGTGGGGAAGCTGAAAGACAAAGAAACCAAACATCACAAGGCTCTTGTGACTTTGCGTTTTGACAAGAAGGACTATTTCTTTTCGTCCAACATTCTACGGGTTGAGGATGACCAGACCGTGCATGGTTTTGCCTGCATTGATAGTGATTTGAAAGAGGTAGTAGTACAGTTTACTGACGACGAACAGACGAGTGAGGACGAAGCTCTGGGTGGGAACGTGGAAGAAAAATCCGAGCAGCAGGAGCTTGAACCAGAGTTGCTGGACGATGAGGGAGGAGAGGAAGAGGTTCATAATTCGTACAATGCCTGCCCTTACTCGGAGGAGGAAGTGGATCAGGAGAATCAAAAACTGCATCAGATGGGGTTTGCGTGGCATTTGAAGGAGCAGAAGGTGGATTGGAGCGCCGATCGTCCTTTGTTCCCACCCAAAACGAGGCTGGAGAACGCTGCCACAGCTTCTGCTCTGGAGTACGTAATCCTTTTTCTCTGCAATACAACCATTCTGTTCAATTTCCAGCTCAGCAAGCAAAATATGTATGTTGTTGTATATGTTTCCAGTTTTGTATGCATGTGAACATGTTGGTTACCAGAGAATTCTAGTTGCGAAGACATGCACTTTGAGTTGTGTTTGTCACTCATTTTCACTGTGTTCTGTGTTTGTCTGCTTTTCTTTTGAATATGTCTTCGGTTTTGCCATTTTTTTCTTCATTTTGTCTTGTAGACATTTCTGTCACTTCATGCCACCGAAAGCAATCAGTAGAACCATAGAGCTTACTAACGCCGAGCTGGCAAAGTCTCAGGAATCGTGGATCAAAAAGCCCATGGATCATGCAGAGTTTTCGGTATTCTTGGGACTGCTTGTCAAAATGTCGATAGCAGATAGGGGTCGCCGTAAAGCACACTGGACTCCTAGGGATGAGGTAGCCTCGGATGGTCTGGCAGGTGACGGGTTTGGGGACTTCATGTCGTTGAATCGTTTTGATAAGATTTTTTCCTGGCTGAAACTAGGACCTGCCTCTGTTGAAGACGACCCCTTCTCCCCAGTTCGGTTCTTCATGGAAGAGACCAACAAACGTTTCAATTGGGCTTTCATCCCTGGTCCTTGCTTGACAGTCGATGAGAGTATGGGACAATGGACGGGTAAGGACATGCCAGGGCAGGTGTACGTGCCTCGCAAACCGATTCCTTTAGGAAGGGAATATCATACTACCTGTGACGTCCAAACTGGCATCTGTGTGTCCTTGGAATGCGTGGAGGGGAAGGAACGTGACAGAGCTAAGGAAGGAGTGGACATGTGGGGTGTGACAACAGCAACCACTGTACGTTTGGTCAAGCCCTGGGTCGGCACAGGTCGTTTGGTTGTTGGTGATTCATGGTTTGCAAGTGTTAAGACAGCTATGGCTTTGAAGGCATCAGGCCTCGATTTTATCGGCATGGTGAAGACTGCGACTGCGAATTTCCCTAAGCGAGTTTTGTGGAATGCAAGGGGCAACAACAAAGGTGATTTGGCGTCGGCAGTCTGTGTTATGTAATGCCCCCAACGATAGCTCGAAAAAAAGTCGGTAATACAACCAAACACAGTCCTCAAGAATGAGAATGATGTCTCGTTGTATTAGCTCAGTGAAGCCAAAAAGGAAAACGGCAACAGACCAGGAATAAAATGGCATCAGGTCCAATCCGGACAAATAATACTGAAAAACAAGCTGGTGCACCTGTCACCACGAAAAGGTATTTTTATCGGCTATCCGGGGGGTGATGCCTACAGTACCCCCTCCCGATTTTATGACGGAAATAGCATTTTCGTCATACACCTTCTGATTTCTTTCTGCAAATAGTATGCGCTATGGAGTCATGCCACACAGCGCATCGACCCACGGATAGACGCTAAAAGACGATAAATATATCCTCATACGGCATGTCAAAGCGGATTCTCTAGCCTTTCTTGTAAATTTTGAACTCCTTCCCCTCAAATTTTTTTTTTCGGCAGTATGTCAAGAACAAACGTACTATTAATAAAAAAAAATACAAGCAACGTGGTGCTGTAGTACGATTCCCCCTTTGATCTCCTTCTTCTTCTTATCATTATCATTATTATTATCATTATTATTATTATTATTCACAGGGAGATCGTAAGTACATTGTCTTTTTTAATGACATACCCTTGTATAAGGCGGATATCCTATGATATAGTATTAGGGGGCCAGTCCTAATAGCTATATCCGAAGTCGAGGTGTATGTACCCGACCCTGCGATATATCGACACAAGTAGAGATCGACCGTGCTCAGGTACGACAGTATATAATCTATCGTAAAAAATAATTTAATGAAAGTTTCAGAGAACATTTCATTTTCGAGAACATCATCCCAGGACTTGGAAAGGGTCATACCCGGGAACACCATCGCTCAATACACTAGCGATCCCCGTATACGGTGTAGTATCATCGTCGATCGACCTTTCGCACTCGTATGTTGCGATCGAATGCCAAGTTATATCACTGAGTCTTTTTAATATTCATATTGATAACTGATGATGCATGATCAAATCATGATACGCCGTGGGCAATCAACCAGTTTGTTTGAGACGCATAAAGAAAAATAGTTTCTTTGTCACTGCCTTCGTCGTCTGGCGCGGATTTCTTTGCCTGGTGGAGGACCACCAACAAAAGTCAGATCGAACTTTGATTGTTCGAGAATGTCCCAGATCTTATTAGGGATTCCGCCCAACGATAATTCAAAAGGGACATCAAGCACTCCTCTTGGCAGTGTCTGAATGGTCCACGCAGTGTAATCCTTGTCTCTGGGAGTAATTGTATCATCCCATGTCTCGAGACTTTTTGCGTCTTTATATACTGGCAGATAATGTCTTGCCTTTGGATCCTCAACCGGGTCCATACTTCTCCAGAACTGGAGTATCGGTTGTACTATCTTTGCGGCTGATGATATTTTGAGTGTCCGTGTGACACGCATCTGTCGTGGGACCGCCACAACCCGCATCAAGTATAAGTCTGAGAGAGTGTCATCAGCGACATGTTGTTCCGCTGGTCTCATCAGATAGAAAGCATCTTTCACCCATGCGATGGTTGCTATCGCATCGCCTTCCTTCCATCGCTCATGGACAATCTCAACGTTGCCCGCGTTTGGGTCAGTGTCCGTCCCCTCCTCCTCCTGGTGGACGTCCTTTGATCCCATCGACCTCATCGCCTTCCTCGGTTGGTCGTTGATAAGATCATTCCGCGCTCTCCTTAGCTGCGCCTCTGTGATCTTTTCCTTCTTTCCGCTATGCTCTCGCGGAGACTTGGACTGAGTCCCCACCGCGCTTATGCGGTCAGTCTTCTCCTTACTGTCCACCTCACTTTCCTCCTTCTCAGCTATCGGTGCCCGATAAGCATCGTCTTGGTCTATGCCAGCCTCCTTGTGGATGGGCGGCACCTCTTTGAAATCGTCCTTCATCCGTTTTAACGCCTCCTCAACGGATTCATCTTCCAGTAAGAAGGGATCATACTTAATCAGCCTTCTTAGATTCACAATTTGCACCTTCCCTCTACCCCTGATCTTGTAGTTCAGAGGTCCCGTCTGTTCCATAATCTGATAAGGTCCTTTCCAGTGAGTGAACAGCTTAGAACTGACTCCTTTCGGGACTTGAGGATGGTACAATAGTACAATATCCCCGACCTGGAACTTGATCTGATCCAAGTGCGCTTGTCGCACCCCTTCAGCATCAGTCTTTCGGCGCTCCGCCTCTCTATGCGCCCTGACTATTTGTTCCGCCTCCATCTTCACTCTAAGTCTCATCCCAAACAACTCATCCGCATCCGCCCAAGTGTCTTTTGGGTGAAGGAGCGAAGTCGGGATATCAGGCTCACGCCCATATACTAACTGATATGGCGAGATTGAGCTCTTCGAGCCTCCTAACGCCGTAGAGGGTAGACAGTTCATTGCAAACGCAAATGATGGTGCTGCCTCGACCCATGCTCTTTGATTCTCCTTCTTCGTGCAATACATCTTTAGCGAGGCTTTGAGGGGTCTGTGTACCCGCTCGATTTTCCCATTTGCTCGCGGGTTATAGGCAGTAACATATTGCCATTTCATCCCGTAATACTTAGATAGTTTGTCGATGACCTCGTTATTAAAGTCCGAGCCTCGATCAGAACATATCTTTCTTGGTACTTCGATCTGTGAGATGATCCTATCGATCAGCGCCTCGGCCGTCGTCTTGCCGGTAACGTCTTTGACAGGGATGATCCACACATAGTTGGTGGCTCTGTCAGTAGCCGTAAGGAGGTATTTGTAACCATCCTTCGATTCTGGGAAAGGTCCCACATGATCAATGTGTATAAACTCAAACATCCCCGCATGAAGAGGAAATTCGCTAATCAGGCCGAAATTTGCCTTCAGTGGTGTTTTGTTTATCTTGCACGGGATGCATGCATCCACCGCCTGATCTATCTCCTCCTTCATCTTCTTCCACCAAAATTGCCTCGCTACGAACATGTGAGTTCGTTGTCGACCCGGATGCGCCAAAAGTGGGCAATTGTGGGCTGCGACAAATATAAATCGTCTCAGACTCTCCGGTACCCAAAGGCCCATTTGTCCGGCTGTGACGCATAGCGACCGTGAAGGCCCTTGTACCACAGTAGACCATCTCTCCATCCCATCTCCTTCATCTGATCTTTGATCGCTTTCGTCATCTTCAGCTCATCCGGGTTCTGATATAACTGTATCAGTTCCTTAAACTCCGGATCTTGAGCCTGTTGTTGCCTCCATGCGGTAGGCGAGGCTATATGGATAGTACCATCTTCTAGCCGTACCCCGATTCTTTCCGGGTCATCGTCTAGGTCACTTCTCCGCTCTTGAGGAGGCTCCGCATAAACTTCCTGCGTCTCCTCTTCCTCTCTTATGTTCGCCTTCGCATTCTCATATACCTCATAGGACCACTCAGCGTCCTCCTGGGTATGTAGCTTACAACATATCCCGTGATCCGGGCCTTGTGGACTGTACCGTAGACCTGTGCGGTCATATCGGACTCCACTCGCCATCTCCATCGCCTCTGTGGCTGACCTCATACACCTTGTCAGTGGACAAGTCTTCCATCTCCACCGTGGACACCAACGCCGATACTTCTGAGTTAAACTCTAGCCTAGAGAGGCTATCAGCGACCACATTTCGCTTTCCCGGTAGATGGACCATTGTACAATCGAAACAAGACAAGAACGCTTGCCACCGCGCCAGCCGTCCCGTCTGTTCATGATTCATCAACCATAACAGGTTATGATGATCAGTTCTGACAGTAAATTGAGGTCCTCCCCACAAATATTCTCTGAGCCTCTTGAGGGCCCATACTACCGCTAACGCCTCTCTTTGCCTTGTGCAATAGTTTCTCTCCGCCGCACAACTTCCTACTAATAAACATGATTGGGCATAATTTCTTCTCCTCATCCTCTTGTTGTAATACAGCCCCAATCGCAAACTTAGATGCGTCTGTATCGACTACGAATTGTTTCGTAAAGTCGGGCATCGTTAACACAAGTCCTCCGTCTTTCGGGTCTTTATAAATAAGATCTTTGAGCGCATGAACCGCTTGCAAAGCCTCTTCGCCCACTTCTCAAAGTCTCCAAAATCTATCATTTTCTCCAACTTAGCCCGTGTTGCACCCCAATCGGGTATAAACTGGCTATAGTATTGCGCCATCGCAAGAAATGAGTGCAATTCAGTGCGGTTCTTCGGTATCGGTCGATTCATAATCTCCTTCCTCTTCTCTCTGGATATCGAGACTCGATTATGGGAGATCTCGTACCCTAAGTATGTCACACTCGTCTTGGCAAGTTGACACTTCTTTAGATTGCACTTCAGGCCAAAAGCTCCGATGCGCCTGAATATATCGGACAAATGATCGATATGCTCCTCCATTGTGTTAGAGTATACGATAATGTCATCGATATAGCAAAATGCATATTCTCCCGCCTTCTGTCCCCGCCTTCTCATAAAGCCTCCGTCAGACAAATCATCGTACTGACTGCTCAACATCTTCTGCATCGCCTTCTGGAAAAGTCCTGGGGCTTGCTTGAGGCCCATCGGAAGCACTTTCCATTGGTATATTTCCATACCCACCACAAACGCCGTCAGCCATCTGGACTTTTCCTCCAGTGGTATCTGCCAGAAGCCATTCTTAAGGTCAATGACCGAATAGAATTTTGCATTCCGCAGTACTCTCCTTCCTTTTTCTAATGTCGGGAGAGGATTTCTCTCTTCCTCCAGCACCTTGTTAACACGAGCATAGTTAATTGTCAGGCGCCATTCTCCTCCTGGCTTCGGCACTATTCTCGGTTGTGAGACTATTGGAGATGTTGATCTCTCAATAAAGTCCTCATTGAGCAGCTGTCTTGCTAGCTCCTCCGCTATCTTCGCCTCATGTATACTCAAATTCGCCCTTCGTGGTGCCGGTGACGGCTCCGCACCCGGTATTTTGTAAATAACCGCAGTGAAATCTTCAGGCTTGACACCACCTGCATGTGGAGGGTCAAAAATTTCCTTGTTCGCCTCTAATTTGGCTTTTAAAAGCTCCTTCTCCTTCTCCGTGCCTACTCCTTCTTCCAGTATTTTCCGCGCCGCCTCTTGAAAATCTTCATCAGACATCTGCTTATGCTGCTTGAGGGGTTTCTGTCTCCTCCAAGCCTAAGTCCTCCTCCAAGCCTAAGTCCTCTTCCGAGACATCATCTAGGCCCGTCTTTTCATACGTGACCGTGTCCGGCTCATCATCTTTACCGAGCTCCACCAGCATGTCAATGAGTCTCGCGTATTGCAAAGGAGCTTTACGGGTGTAAAAACCATCAAAGCATGTGAATGCTTGCGGTGTCAATTTCAACTTGTCGAGGATTCTGAGCTTCCGCTTGTATGCACTGCTCTGCTCACGAGTTCCCATACGACAAGCCACCACTAGCTGTTGCTTGCGAGAGGGTACCGGTATAGGATGATCAATAAGCCGGTCCCTTATTTCCTGCGCCCATATCGCCTTCTCATTATATGGCAGGATAATAGTATACGGCTTATTATTTTCGAATAAAGTCCGTAAGCATTTCTTCACTTCAGTTAGTGAACGCGGCCACGTCGGCTCGTGACCCCAGAAATCAGTAATACAACTTTTAATACTTTCTGGTGGAGTATCCGGGATTCGCCCCGTTCTCCTTGGTACAAACGCCTCCCTTTTTTCTTCTCCTACTTTCGCATGGAAACAGTATCCGTTAGTAATATGGACATCTGTTCCTACTCCTTCCGCGAATCTCGCCAACGACGGGCTTCTTTGTGCGACACATATAATCTCCTCCTTTCGCTTCTCGATTAAGTCATCAATAGACTTTTTGTCCCAATGGCATGTCGGAACTGTGACAGTGCACACTTGGGATTCCCAATTGTCGGTCCAGGACAGCTCATCCGGTCTTACGACATGGGGGTGAACGTACACCTCAAGTGCCTCATGTGCGATGGCCATCTTTTTGTGATCCGTCGCTAGACTCAGCTCATAAGTCTCATAAGAGTCAGTAGCGTTGAAGGGATCAATATCGTTCTTTTCTCCTCTTTTTACTCCATATATCACTCGCCGTGCGGCGCAATCAATCACAGCCCCCATCGTAGCCAATTGGTCATACGATAGTAATATTGACCCGTGGTAACCGGGGACGACATAGAGGTCCATGCGGTATACTCGTGCGGATTTTCATTTAAAGGTCAGTGTGATGATTCCCGTGATGACCGTCCGGCTACCCACTCCCTTCAGAGTGCCAGTCGAATTTTTCATATTTCCGTCCACCCAGTCCCGGTATCGATGTAAAAACTTCCGGCCGACAATATTAATATTCGCCATCGTATCATTACCAACTTTTAATATTATCTTCGATGTTTCACAATAAAGTTCCGTATAACACAGAGCATCGGGCCTGTGTATATTGGCTGCGAGAACAAGAACTTTACGTTCCAAATTTTGGAGTCTTGTCTCTAAGTTTTTCAACTCCTCCTTCTTCTCCTCCTGCTTCACCTCATTAACATTGTTATTATTCTGCGGTACTGGTGCGTTTACTATTTGAGCGACATTGTCTTGTGGTACTTGAGTACACACATTGTCTTTTTGCTCGCCACCCGCCGCGACCGTAGACATTGAGTCTGTTCGTGGTTGTTTGCTTGGCCGAGGCGATACGTCTGCCATTGGCCTCCTCGCCTCCATCGCAAGTCTCGCCTTCCTATTTGCATCAGTTATGATTGGTAACCGTGCTGTATGAACGGGTATGAGACTACCTTGGGGCTGCAGTCTCTGTGTACCCACATATTTGTTTTCACATAGAGGAAGCGTTGGCCCAGTCTGCACAACAGCATTAGAAAGCACTGTGACTTTAGGGTTAAACTTCACAGTCTTCTCCTTCCTCTTTTCTCCCCCTTCCAGTCATTCCACCACCTCGAAACGATTACCTTGAGTAGTGTCCGGGTAGGATGACGTATCGGTCTCCGAGGCAGTGTTGTAGGCCTGAGCTCGACCGAAATTTGGGTTGGAGCTTGCCCACGAGCCTCCTCCTCCTCTGGGTGGGGGGGCTGGAGCTCGAACAGTTCTCCCTCCATAAGGGGTATATCCCCGACCTCCTCCTCTTCCTCTCTGAGGGGTTCCCTGCCACCTCGAGGCTCCTCTCCATTTCCTCGTCCTCGTCCTCCTCCTGCTCCTCCTTCTCGTCCTCCTGCTCCTGCTCCTCCTCCTCGTCCTCTTTGAGAGGCCTTTAAGTTCTTTGTCTCTCCCTTTCCTCCTTCTTCTCCTTCATCCTCTTCATGTAGGTAATGATTGCCTCTCGTAACTCCTCATCATCACACATATTGGCATACCAACCTTCGTTCGCAGCGGCAATCTGAAGCATATTGAAAAGGCCCGGTTCCTTGCCTTCCGTCCTGCTCAGAAAATTTGCCCTTGCTGTTGGGTTCTGCCTATCATGATTGAAAGAGCAGTCTCTGTTCTCCATCTGTGCCTTACACTGCAAGCCCGCGAACCACCTCCAACATGCGGTCTTCAGGTCTGGCTCTCTCTGTCTCTTCCAACCGGCAACTCTGTTTGTGTACGTGGCTTGTGCGCCAACAGGTACACCGCCTGCCTGTGCCGTATGTGCCTCCGTGAGCGAGTCCATGTTTGAGCATGCACTCATCACTTCTTGAAACAGTGCTGACGGAGCAACGCTTTGAACCGTATTTTCGAACACGTGTGTCTCGAGGAAGTTCTTGGACTTCACTGAGCTAAACGTCGAGCATTGTTGTATGAGCTGAGTAAGCTTACTCGGGTTAACTGTGTGTAACGCCGAGAAGAAATAGAGGATGATCGACTTGCGGCCATAGAATAGCCCATAGGAGGAAACTACCTCCGTAAGGGTCGCCGCCAAGCCAACAGCACTCCTCAAACTCATCGCCGCTGTCTCAAAGATTTCAAATCCTATGAGAGTACCAGTGCAGAGATGCTGGTATCCATGAGATTGAAAATATGAAATGAGTGTGGCCACCGCCAGTTCACACTGAGCGTCTAGGCCTGTTGCATTGTTTCTCTTAATCTCCTCCTTCTTTCTCAAAAACTCGTACTGTGTCAGATCGAATCCCTCCGAGACTAGAGATTGGTCAAAAACAGTAACAAGGGCCTCGTATTCCTGCGTTTCGTCGCAAGGAAAAGCCTTCATGCAGGCATTGATCTCTTTGAGCTTGCTCAAAAGCGAAGCATCAGAGTCTTTGTCTGAGCTCGTCTTGGCATATAGCATGAGACTTGCCACTCCTCCTTTCTTCCCCTTGAAGGCATTTATGATGTTCTGTCTGTCCTTCTTCTCCGTGTTTGTGACCACCACCGTAGTTGAGCCCGAGGGTGCAGGGGCTGGTGGGGCAGGAGCTGGTGGGGTCAAATATGTCGGAGGGTGTGCCTTTGCACCACTCACTTTTGCTTTCATTCTTTCCAGTCTCATCGTCTTCTCGAACTCCTCATTCTCTTTCGCCTTCTTCTTCTCAGATATCACCAGCTTTTGAGCATGAGTGATAAAGGCCACCAATTCAGAAGCAGATCTGAGAAAATTATATTTCTCCACATATTGGTCAACACCTGCTTTGTTGGCGACCGGTGGTGCGTTACTAAGTGATTTAAGGACAGAGTGATCCTTGGTAGGAATCCATCTCTTCCATGCCTCCTTGTGCAGTAACGCACCCATCAACAGTCTGATCTTGGTCAGAACTCTGTCGGTCTTCTCTAACTCATCAATCACAGGATGAGTTTCTCCTGCTGCCTTTATGCTTTTTTCCATCTCTGCCTTCCCCTCCTCCAAGGCCTTCATTTCCATCGTAAAAAATGAAATATGCCACTCGAGTTTTTCGAACCCAGATTGGTCTTCATTTTTGTTACATCGACTGCCTCTTGACCAGTCGCGAGGAATCTGGCCGTTGCTCTTGGGTTTGTGTACTGGAGGTAACCCTCACATCGTGGGCCGTATGTACGTTCCCAAATCAGGGTTTGAGTGTACACCCCAAAGATAGCATCGAGTAATTCAAGGTGGGTGTGTGTGTCCCCAAACTTGATATGCTGTATCTTCTTTCTCTCTTCTGGATCAGAGACCAGTTTGCCGAGGAGCTGTGCTGTGTTTGATAATAGGATATAGACATCCTTTTTAGCACGACTTTTCTCTCTTCTTTGATCCTGAGGGATCCACACATAGGTGTCCTTCTCTACCCCCATCTTGTTATCAAACTCTTCTTTAGTGAGGTCATAGTGGTCTTGCACCCACTGTTGTTCCTCCACTGCGATCTCCTCTCCATCACTATGAATCAAGTCGATCATTTTTCGTCCTCCTCCTCCCGTGTAGGCAGGTGGTAAGGGATTACCATATGCTCTTCCTCCTCCCGTCTCTTCTTGTTCAAATCCTCCTTCATCTTCGTCTCCTCCATATCTTCCTTCATCATCCCAGCCCTCTTCTACTCCTCCTCCTACTCCTTCATCTCCTCCTCCTTCATTCAATCCTCCTCCTCCTCCTTCATTCAATCCTCTTCCTCCTCCTCCTCCTGCTTCTTCTTCTTCTCTTCTTTGTTCTGCCTCCGAGAATTCACTCACTTCGGCGATCTCTGTCGACATGATGTCGTAGTAGTGATCAACAGGAGGACAGTGTCAGCTCCTATGTTTGGTTTTTGTTCGTTTGTGTTCTGTTCCTCCTTCAGTCGATTGACTAGTGAAGAGAGAAACTAATAGAGAGGGTAGAGTGAGATTCCCTGTCCTCTATGAAACACTGTTTGTATGTTTGTTTTTGTTTGAGAAAAATAGTCTTTGAGACTTTCTCCGATTTCTTGTTCTCCTTACTCAGATTACTTTCTCCTCCTTCTTTTCTATATTGTATCTAGTATGAGGCACTTGGACCTACACACAGATAGTAATAGAGAAGCTAGAAAAGCTCTCCTTGAGAAGTCGACAGTCGGTCGGAAAGTTCTCAGACCTACCTTTAGAAAACGATCAGAGATTTGCAAAAATACTCTGACGTATGTGTGAGATAATGCAGATAAATGCACAAACTAGAAGGGTAGAGTGTTGCGCTCCTGTCCCTATGCTTGTTTGTGTTTTGTGTGTGTTCCTTCACTCTTCTGTCCACCTCCTTCTTCTTGGTCTCTGTGCGAGAACAGCAAGAACGACAGAGAGTTTGTATCTGATGTCTCCTTGTGAGCACACAGATATGGATTGGGCTAGAGGGTACGAGACACCTGCTTGAGACCAATCAAATTATTTGTTTTGTGAAAGAGTTATGAGGGAGCTGTGTTGAAGTATTTGTTTTCGTCTGACGTCCCCGTGTGAGACAGGTCAGTGAAAATTCACTCTGTTGCCTGTGTGGCAAAGCAGAAAGAAATCACCCTAGTGATGTGGATTCCAAATGTAATGCCTCCAACGATAGCTCGAAAAAAGTCGGTAATACAACCAAACACAGTCCTCAAGAATGAGAATGATGTCTCGTTATATTAGCTCAGTGAAGCCAAAAAGGAAAACGGCAACAGACCAGGAATAAAATGGCATCAGGTCCAATCCGGACAAATAATACTGAAAAACAAGCTGGTGCACCTGTCACCAGGAAAAGGTATTTTTACCGGCTATCCGGGGGGTGATGCCTACAGTTAAAGATGGGGTTGCACTGCTTGCTGTGAACCAAAATGATCACAATATGCAACAAATTATCGCTACGTGTGGCACAACTTTGGCAGGTAAACCACGACATGTGCGTTTCAGCAAGAATGATACCTTTGTTGCGCGGTGTGAAGTCGTCGCGAAGTATTACGAATGTTTCAACGCAGTCGATAGATTCAATTCTTTGCGACAGGGGTCGGGATGCATGAATCTCAATGTCTCAGTTCGTTCCTGGCAGGATGCAGATTTTCTGATTTTATTGGATTTCATAATGACCAATGCGTACCTGCACTTCCTTCGATTCAGTGGAACACCTCATGCTACCTACCTCCGAGCAAAAGGCACCACCAGACCAACCTTTTTCAAAAATTTGGTTGCAGACAGGCTCCTCAAAAAGAAAATCTCAGCAGATGTGGACTGGAGCATGTTGAGCACGCAGTCTGAGAACCTCCGAGGCCCAGATCCCAACCAACCGCACATGGTGTTGGCCCAATATCCTTTGGTTGACATGGCCGATGCATTGAAACGCAAAGCGGAATCAGGAAGCAACTTCCACCAGGCCACTCAGAGGTCCAAACGTAGGCGTTGCACTGTGTGCAAACATGTCCAAGGTAGCAGCAGTAGCATTCTCACATCTTTTTATTGCAAAATGTGCGGTCCACATATGGCGTTGTGTGGCACCAAAGGCAGAGGGTGCCACGCCTGGCATATTAAGCATGGAGATCCGAGAAAACATAACAAAGGTTTTGTGTAAGGTTAGCTTTTTCTGCATTTCCAATTGATACAACATTATGTTGTTCTGTAGGACGTGCAGAGGTCAGAGGAGGAACAAAAGCTGTTCGTGACTTTTCGAATAAATTTTTCTGACCGTTAGGTCCAAGTTGATAATATTAAATGAAAATTTTAATACAAAAATAAAAATTAATTATTTGTTCCGGTGACCGAAAGTAATTTAATATCGTTACCAATTGGTAACCAGGACCAGGGACTTAGACAATAGGGTAATCAAAAACAAAAGTAATAGCAAAGGAAAAACAGACGTATGCAAACAAGCAAAGAGCATGAGGATACATATGAGGAAAGGATGAAACATGTGAAGGCTCATATAGTAGATTTGTGTGTGTGTGTGTGTGGAAATATTGATGAAAATCAATGTTCACACTCCGTGTGGTGTGTAGTAGTGATAAAAATGAAAACGCTGTGGTCTCCGGTACGGGCGATCCCCTAGGGCCTTGTGTGTTTATTCTAATAGGCTATTTCTATATATATATTATATCTGTAGACGGGCGATCCCCTTTCACAGTCTCGTTGCTCGTATAAGTTGTGATACTGCGCCCTGCCGAAGGGTTAATAGACTGAGGGAACTTCCACGTTGCAACTGCACGCGAAAAGAGTGAAAAGTACTATATTAAAAGCGCTAGTTTAGCTATTACCTAGATTACTAGTATTATTAATAATGTAAGACGGTACGTCTAGTACGTCAACGTCATACCTTGATCTCATTTATAACGTGCACGTGACTGAAACCTAGTTATTCAATCGAGCGTATTAAACGAAATTATTAATGTTATTAATTTTACTAGTATTAATGTTTATGAGCTTTTATTTTTAGATATATGTTGGGCGATATGCACTTGCATAGAATCCTGGTACCACAAATTTTGAGCCTTCCTGCCACCAGCAAAAAGTGTCTAGATGCTGTGGTTCAGCATCTAACGTTTGTTCCGCTTCTACAATTCACAAAAACTGCTCCTACTGCTACTCCTATTTTTGAATAAGGACACTTGTACGAGACCAGTGAA
>WBZZ01003224.1:212500-217500 GCA_019918135.1 Paulinella micropora
TGCGGGAGCGTAAGTTCTTCACGGGAAAGGTTCACGTTGCGACGGGTAGGACTTTCCGGGAAAGAGAGAAGCAGCGGGCTGCACGGGGGGGTGCCCAGTATGTAGAGATGCAGAGGGAGCTTCGCAAGCAGGGGTTTGGCTACTGGGTGCTCGACGTGGAAGTCGACGAGCCCCAGGGCGAAGCCTCAAGCGGTGAATCTCCCTTGGCGGAGTGGGGCAGGATGCGGGAGCTGGAGGAGCTGGGGCGGAGGGTGCAGGATGGGCCGTGGAGGGTGGCGGAGGGCTCCAGGCGGGCTCAACCGAAGCGCAGGCATCGGCATCAGCTTCGTTCTTCCCAATTTGTGAAAGGCTTCCCACTGAGGGTGGCCTCACATAATTGGCAAGGCAAAGTGGGTGCGGATAGCCCAGGCTTTGGGGAATGGCCGGAGCACTACAAGGAGCGAGGCTGGGTGATCGTCGGAGTCCAGGAGCACAACCTATCGTCGCAGAAGGTGGAGAAGCTCCAAGTCGACGGCTTCGCAGTCCTCGGCAAAGCGGCTGCAACTGGTGCGGGCTCGCGTCTCTTGGGGGGAGTCTTGACGTTGGTGGCCAACTATCTGGCACCGTGCGCTACCATTGTACAGGCGCCTGTTCCACACCCACAGCAATTGTGGGTGAGGCTGTCGTCTGGGAGCGCGACGGCGTCGGATGTGTTCGTCGGCAACGGCTACTTCCCCCAAGAAAATCAACGAGAGGAATCTATTGCAGCCTATGAGGCGTGGCAGGCGGCCGTCTCCTACTTCGCCACCAAAGGTCATGTGGTTACGGTTGGTGATGCTAATGCTAAGCTGGGGCCCGCCAGAATAGCGCGGGAGGAGGGAGTGGTGGGCCTCTTTGGCGAGATAGATGAGAGGGGTAGAGGGGTTAGGAGTGAGAATGGTGAGTTGCTGGCTGCGATGCTTGTTGCCACGGGGTTGCGCAATCTCAGTGGGTTTTCGCAACCACGGGGGGACAAATATTGGTGGTCTAGGCAGGAAAATGTAGGTGGACGAAGGCATCTACTGGATTACATCTGCGTCTCTTCCGAGCTGGCGGAGGAGGCAAGCTTCGGCGTCGACGAGGTAGACCTTGATACCGACCACAAAGCTGTGTGGGCGGAACTGGTCTGGGGGGGACAGCCACCCCCCAAAAAGCAGGTAAAGAGGTACAAAGCATTCAAGGCAGAGCGCTTGATAGGCAGGGTAGTTGAGGGTAAGGAGAGTGAGCTGTCTAAGCTAAGGTTGAAGTACGACGAGACCTTTGCAGCTGGTATATCGGGGCTGTTGCCAGATGGCCTCCCAGATCTATCAGCAGTGGAGGACCCGGATGAGCTTCAGCAGGAGGTAGATAGGGTCGCTAGCTTAGTGGTCCGAGCTTTCACGGGCGCAGCCGTGAAGGTCTTGGGAGTTCGGGTGATTAGGCCAGGGTTTACTAATGCATGGTTTGATGAGAGTCTTAGGGAAGCGATTGCGCGACGGAGAGAGGCATACGGCCTCTGGCGAAGGAATGAGGCCAACCGAGAGGCCTGGCAAAGATATAAAGAAGCGAGGAAGGCGATCAGAAGGTTATGCAAGGAGAAGAAGGAGCAAGCGTGGAAGCGGGTCCAGAATGACACCGCTGCCAACTTCAGGAGCGCTACCATGGCCACGTACTGGAAGCTGTCAAAGCGTTTGGGCGGGGTTCGGCGGTCGAACGCTTCTGCTCCTGTTCGGAAGCCCGATGGCACTCTGGCATGCACACTCCGGGAAAAACTACAAGAATGGGAAGAATACCGCCGACGTATGGTGGTCCCCAAAGAAAACCAGTTTTTGGAGGATGCATGTGTAGAGGAAGTCGGTTCTGATGAGGAAGCAGCGCGGATTGAGCCCGAGCGGAAGGCCCGCGAAACCTTCCAGTATAACGACAACCTGCGCGACCAATTCGAGGCCATGGCGCAAGCCGAGGAGATTCGGACTGAGACGGGCCCGCTGGACTATGATTACACCGAGAAGGAAGTGGAGCTCTGCCAGGGAAATCTCCAGAATCACAAAGCGTGCTCACCGGATAAGATCAAGAACGAGATGCTCAAGTACGGAGGCACGCGGATTGTGAGCTTTCTGGTGCGCTTCTTCAACTGGTTGAAATCGTGCGAATACACCCCCAGCGACTGGGGCAAAGCGATTATCGTCAACATCCCAAAAGGAGGCGACCCAACCGATCCGGAAAATTGGAGAGACATCGCGATTCTGAGCTGTCTGGGTAAGATGTATCTGTCCCTTATGGCGGCGAGGCTTACGGCTTTCATCGATCAGCCGGACAGGCTTCGCCCAGAGCAGGGTGGGTTCCGGCCAAAACGTAGTACGGGGGACCAGATTTTTGTCCTTAAGGAGCGTCTGCGCCTTAGACAACAAGCTGGCCTCCGTTCTTTCGTTTTGTTCGTGGATCTGAGAAAGGCATTCCCTACGGTTTGGCGGGCCGGGTTGTTTCAGAGGCTAACCCAGATGGGGGTACAGGGCAAGTTCTATCGCATTCTGCGGCGTTTTTACCGAAGAACGTCATCGCGAGTGCTAGTCGATGGCGAACTCACTGGTGAAGTGCTGGAAGACATGGGAGTTCAGCAAGGGTCGCCGTTGTCACCGTCGCTGTTCAACGTCTTCATGGATGAGCTAACGGTCCGAATCGCGAAAGAGTTGGAGATCGAGGACCTCAACCGCATCGAAGACATACGGACCCTGCTTTACGCCGACGACGTTGCGGTAATTGCGCATAGTGTCACGGAGCTTCAACAGATTGTAAATGTCGTGGCGACATTCGTGGAGGACTATCGGCTTGAAATCAACCTGAAACCGGGCAAGACGGAAGTCATGCCGATATACGGGCACGCCAAGTCAAAAAAGTCGCCCCCATGCGTGAGGTTCCGGGGCAAGGTTCTCAACGTCACCGACCACTACAAATACCTGGGAGTTCTGCTCACGGACACCCTCTCCGATAAACCGCAAGCGAAGCGGGCGGCGGAAATCACTGTAGCGGGAACGGCTGCCTGCTACCCCCTCTGGATTGCCCATGAAGTTCCAGCGCGTCTTCGGCTGATGAATTGGCAGCAAATGGTTGGCGCAAAGTTGCTTTACGCATCGGCTTTTTGGGATCTGCCGGGCGCCAACAAGCTGAGTAAGCTGGAGGGCGCGTTGGTAGCGCCCCTGCGGGTCATCTTAGGTGTTGGTACGGGCACAAGCGGCTGCATCACCAGGGGTTTAGGCCGCACGCCGAGTTTTAGCATCCTTGCCAAGGCGGCCCGGCTTCGGTTCCTAGGGCGCATCGAGTTACTGGGCAACACAGCGCTAACACGCAGGCTTTACAACACGGGTCGGTGCAAATGGAAGGAAGATACGGAAAATTTGATCTTAGCAGATCACAGGCTGCGGGAGGGCTTGGATGCGCTCAAGCGGGTCGTGAACGAAGATGGCACGGTAGATGATAAGGACTGGCGGGCCGCTCTGGCGAACTGGAACGAGGTGGTAAAGCAATGGTCTGTCCGGCAGGAAGTAGCTGGCTGGGAGCGGCAGGCTAAGCCCTCTGATGGGCTTAGGGTGCTGCTTAGCCAGATGTCTTCCCGCTCTGCTTTCCCATGTTGGCGGGCGCTGGAGGGGGGAAGTCACAACCTTATCAGAAGGCGATTGTTGAGCTGCAACAATCGCCTTCGCCTCTACCGATCCAAATTTGGCTCATGCTCGCCGGACTGCTCAAGCTGTTTCGCCTTGTGTGGCACTGAGGTTAACGAGTCGTTACGTCACTTCCTGCTGCATTGCCCAACGTTTGCGAGCTCTCGTGAGGCACTGTTTAAGTTTATCGATGAGGCGCAAGCCCGGCAGCCCCTCGTGCTGAATCGAGGAGGGCTTTATCACAGGGAACTGCGGGAGGCAGAGGAGGAGATGAGGCTCTTCAAAGAGGAATGGCTGAAGGGGGAGGATGAAAAGATGGCGGCGATGCTCGGCGTTTTGTTTATCCCTGTCCCAGAAGAGGTGGAGGAGTTAGGAAGGTTTGTTGCCACCATCTGGAAGGAGTGGGAGGAGTTGGAGGCGCAGACCAGGGAGGCAGAGGGGGCGGAAGAGGAGGAGGAGGTGATCGACCTCACGGTCGTTCAGGAGGTGGGTAGAAGGAGGGGAAGGCCTAGTCAGGTAGAATGTCTGGCTAGATCTGTTGTAGGTGGAGGTCAGCGCAGCGTCGCGGACTTCTTCTCGGCAGATAACTCCTCTCACTCCTTGCACCCACTTGCACATGCACAGCACGCTCATTTGCACATTGCACTGCCAGTCGAGTCTTTGGAGCGGAGCCGCGTCACCGAACGGTACCGTGCTACCAATGGAGGCACATGTCCGACAGGATCAAAGGCCAATTGACTGATAAGTCTATTATTATTATTATTATTATTATTATTATTATTATTATTATTATTATTATTATTATTATTATTATTATATTATTGTTGTTGTTGTTGTTGTTGTTGTTGTTGTTATTATTATTATTATTATTATTATTATTATTATTATTATGATTATTAGGGAGTACATAGGCCATCGGTCCTTTCCATGGGCTGATTGGTATAAAGCTCCTAGAGTAATGTTCTATGCCGTCACTTCCTTTATTCCACCGATTGGTGTGGAGACTTTCCTTATGGACTGGAGGACTGGATGCACATGGCCTTTTGGCTTAGCAATTGGCAGGAGATACACTATTATTATTATTATTATCATCATCATTTTTATCATTATCATTATCATTATTATTATTATTATTATTATTATTATTATTATTATTGTTATTATTCTTGGAGTGTTGACTGTGACATATTTGAGGGAAATCCCGATGAAAAACCTAGTCACACTTGGTAAACAGAGTTCCAGCCCAATGGCCTCAAGGCGTTAAACTGTGACGCCAACTCATAACCCTTTGGTGGTAGATGCTGGGGAGGAGGGTCGTTGCGCGCGTAAAAGATCTTAAACTCC